>PVKU01007278.1:0-90037 GCA_004027475.1 Anoura caudifer
TCTGAGAAGCACTTTATCTTCCCTTCCATTCTAAATGATAGCTTTGCTGGATAGAGCAATCTTGGATGTAGGCCTTTGATTTTCATGACTTGGAATACCTCTTTCCAGCCTCTTCTTGCGTGTAAGGTCTCTTTTGAGAAATCCGCTGACAGTCTGATTGGAACTCCTCTGTAGGTGACTGTCCCCTTGTCCCTTGCTGGTTCTAGGATTCTCTCCTTCATTTTAATCTTGGCTAATGTAATTATGATGTGCCTTGGTGTGTTCCTCCTTGGGTCCACTTTCTTTGGGACTCTCTGAGCTTCCTGGACTTCCTGGAAGTCTATTTCCTTTGCCAGATTGGGGAAGTTCTCCTTTATTATTTGTTCAAATAAGTTTTCCACTGGTTGCTCTTCCTCTTCCCCTTCTGGTACCCCTATAATTTGGATGTTGGGGTGTTTAAAGATGTCCTGGAGGTTCCTAAGCCTCTCCTCATTTTTCTGAATTCTTGTTTCTTCCTTCTTTTCTGATTGGTTGTTTGTTTCTTCCTTCTGGTCCACTCCATTGCTTTGAGTCCCAGTTTTCCTCTCATCACTATTGGTTCCCTGTGCGTTTTTCTTCATTTCACTTATTGTAGCCTTCATTTGTTCGTCTAACTTGCGACCAAAATCAACCAATTCTGTGAGCTTCCTAATCACCAGTGCTTTGTACTGTGCATCTGATAGGTTTGCTACCAGTGCTTTAAGCTGTGCATCTGATAGGTTGGCTCTCTTGGTCGCTTAGTTGAATTAGCTCTGGAGCTTTGATCTGTTCTCCTGTTTGAGCCATTTTTGTTTTTTTGTTTGTCTGGTCGGGGCTGTTACATAGTGAGGGGCAGAGCCTTAGGTGTTCACCAGGATGCAGCAACCCAATCACAGAGTTGTGGGGGTGGGGTCCGAGAGGGAACTTGGCACTTGCTCCGCTCTCTCTTGGATTCTAGTCTCCTCTGCCACTTTCCCCAAGCCAGCTAGGCCATTCTGGTGCTGATTTCCTTGTGGGTGGGCCTTTGCACGTTCTAGGACCCTGTGAGTCTCCAACAATCTCTCCTGTGAGGCTGGGATTCTCTCCCAGCACTACAGTCCCCACAAGTGTTTTCAACCTGTGCCTCTTGGCTCCACTTCCCGGCACCGGGGCCCTGCATTGCACAGTCTGTCCTGCTGCCTGTTTTCGCCTGGTTTATCTGCGTGTGAATGTGACCGTGGTCAGCCACCCTGTGCACCTCGCTTGGTCTGCTCGTTGCCTCCCCATGCTGGGTAACCGCAGCTTGTGTGCCTGAGGTGTGCCAACCACTGCCTGCGCACCCAGGACCACCAGCCACCACCTTTTCCTGCCGTGACCCCTCTCTGCCCGCTGCTGACTCTGCCCCTCTTACAGTCTGGGTGAATCGTTGTCAGACTTCTGTAGAATTCAGTTCTCTTTCTGTTCAGGTTGGGGTTTTTTGGTTCTATATTTTTGTTGTCCTTAATCTTGGTTGTGATAGGAGGCACAGTGTGTCACCTACGCCTCCATCTGGCCAGAAGTCTGATATCTCTAATTCTTAACCTAAGGGCATTTTAATTGACCCCTTCTTATGCAGTTGTTTTTAAAGTGCTTTGATAGACCACTGTTTCTGTCCCCGCCCCCACTGGTAGAACTTCCATCTTTTAGATTAAAAATAATTTCTTTTTGTAAATTATTTTAGGGCATAGGACAGAATATCTCTGCAACAAATTTTTTGAGACTAGCATACCTTGATATAAAAATATGAGTATAGTCCCTTCTCATTTGTGAAAATATGTCCTAAAATCCTAAATAAGATATTGATTTTATGAGCCATTAAGAGAGAGGATTTTACCACCACCACCACCACCACCCCACCACTAAAAAGCAAGAGAGAGAGAGAGAGAGAGGATTTATTCTAAGAATGCAAGAATGGATAACAGTAAGAAATCACCTTCTGTGATTTAACTCTTACTTGAAAAGACAGGCCTGTAACCATCTTTGATGATGTCCTTCTTGATTTAAATAATAAAAGTGTAAGAATCCTGGAGTTGAAATTCCTAAACTTGATTAAAAGGTGTTCATAAGAAATCCACAGTAAATATCATACCTTATGGTGAAAATAAGATATATTTCCAGTAATTTTGGAAAAAGACAAGGATGCCCACTGTCATTGTCTCAATTCTCCAGTACAGGTAACTAACTGAATTTGCCTGTGTACGAAAAACAAATGCGGATTGAATGAAATACTTTTTGTGTTATGTATAATAAAAGAAAGTATAATTTTCTTTTGTAAGTATTTTAAAAATTAACACTTGATTTTAATTTAGTATACACTACCACTGGAGCTGATAAACCAACAGAACCTGACAGAATGGATAGAAATTTTGAAGACTGTTGTGAACAGGGATGTACCTAATGTAAGTCCCTTTTGTGATCTCTTATATTACTAAACCTAAATATTTAGTTTAATCTTTTGAGAATGTTAACTGCTATTTTCTGTACAGCTTTATAAACTTTGGTAATTCATGATGCAGATTTTTCTAGATTGACAGCATTTCATTGTTTACATATGTGCATATACAAAGTAAAAATTTGTGAAGGGTTATTTCATATACTATTGTTTAAATGCTAGTATATCTCTTTGTTAATTTCATCCTGATCCTTCTTTTTTTTTTCCCCCCCTTCAGTTTTCAATTAAGAGCTCATAATGTATTATCTCGCATAGCTATAAATTTTTTTTGGTATGTGAACTTGTAAAATCTACTTTCTCAGCAACCTTCAAATACATAATACAATATTATTAACTGTAATCATCATGCTATACATTACATCCCCAGAACTTATTTATCTCATAACTGGGAATTTGCTCCTTTTGACCACCTAGTGATTACGTACGGTAATCATTTCATAATATATACATATATCAAATTATTCTGTTATATACCGTAAACTAATACAATATTATATATAAATTACATCTTTTTAAAAAGTCCATAGATTTTTAGCCTTATAATTTTTTAAGACATTTTTTAAGATGTTGACATCATCAACATCTGTGAACAAGAAAACTTATAAGTTGATTAAACCTTATATTACTTGTTTTTCTAAATAATTTTATAGAACTATAACTTATAAAACATAAATCTGACCCTTTCAGAGTTTTTTGATTTAGTGGTTTTTAGTTCATACAGAACTATCCAACTGTGCTTTTTTTAAAATATTAGTCACAATTTAAAAAATAACTAGTTTTTCTTTATAATCTAGTTTAGTGATTTTCAACTGGTGTGCTATAAGAATTTATTAAACATGTAGTACTTGACTATTTAGTTAGGGGCACTGGCCACTCTTCCCTTATTGTCAAATTAAAAAAATGACAGCTGCCAACACAGCAATAGACATCCAGTGTGAATGAATCAAAATTATAACTATTTTCTTTGTCAGGTTGGCGAAAAAAGTAGTTAGTTTGTGTGTGCCATGAGATGAAAAAGTTGAAAATCACTGATTAGTTTTCTGGAAAGGTAGGGAATTTACAATCCTGAATTATCTAATGTGTTTTAATGCTTTTACTGTCATACCTTTTTAATCATAAAAAAGAAAATCTTGCTGAATTTATTTTACACAGACATGGAAGAGTTCTGCAGTTTATCCAGTACAATTTTCTTAGTGGTATAAGTTTAAAAACAAAACAAAACAAAAAACAAAAACGGAAGAGGAAACCTGTTCTGTAGCAATAAGCTACGAATTTTTACTTAAAAAAACCTACAGAAATAATAAATAAGACATTTTCCTCACTTCATAGGAAACTATTGTAGTTTGATGTGTATTTTTCTGTACACACTTAACACAACTATAAAATACATATAAACTTTTATATTCTGAACCTTTTTGGTATAATTATAATCATAAACATGCATATATTATAAGAAAATAGTTCAACGAGTTATGACTATCACCTGCACCCACGTAAATCACCTAGCATGGTTACTCATGGCTTGTTCTAGTCATCCCTACCGTCAACCATTCTCATTTCCAGCATCATAGATTAGTTTTGTCTGTTCTAGAACTTAATATAGAAGTGTGGTTTTTTTGTATCTGTCTTCTTTTGCTTAATATATTTATCAGATGTATTAAGTTGTGGTAGTTTGTTTCTTTTTATTGCTTAGTAGTATCCCATTATGTGGATACACTACTGTTTATATTAAAGTTGGATATGCAAGTTGATGGACGTCTGTGGTCTTAGAATTTTAGTATTAGATAAAACTACTATGAATGTTCTTACACAAGTCTCTGTGATCATGTATGTTGTCATTCTTCTTGAATTGAAAACCAAAGAATAGGTTTGGGTCATAGCATAGGTATATGATTTCTAATGTAGTTGTTCCATTGATGTCACTAGCAATGTATGAGAGTTTTAATTGTTGTAACTTAAAAATATGTCATGGATGTCTTAGGTAAATATAGTGATCTAATCTGTTCATCTTTTATGGAAGTTCCATAATTAAACACCCCTTATTAATGAAAAGTTCTTGGCAGTTTTTCACTATTACAAATAGTTTTGCAAATGAATATTCTCATACATGTATCTTTATTTATACTAATATTTCTGAAATGGAGTTTCTCACAACCTTTTGATTTGAACTATACTGGTTTTGATTAAACTACTTGCCATGGCCTTGATTTTGTATTATGTGGCACTTGAGTAAAATGTTTCGATTTAAGCTTTAAAAGAATTTTAGAAAGCATATGCTTCATGAACAAGTAGCTGAAGCACTGGAAGTGCCTCTTATATTTAAATAAGGGTTAGGACTTTTTCAAATCTAGCCTTTTATTATGAAAGGCCACTATAAGAGGAGAATTCAAGTTTTTGAGAGTCTATTCTCACCTCATACTGTTTTCTCCTACATTGTATCATCTTTTATTATCTATCATTAAATAAATGTCTCTTTAAATAAGGAAACACTTCAAGTTGAAGAAGATGATAGACCTGAGTTACCATGGTGGAAATGTAAGAAGTGGGCTTTACATATTTTAGCAAGGCTTTTTGAAAGGTAAGTTCCCAGATATATGATGATTTAAGTTCATTTTTCCAGACTTTTGGTTTATTGATGCAGATACCAGCTAGTAGTGTCCACGTCTTTATGGATGAAGTAAAACATACACACAAACTACTGAGTCTGGTGGAGAAAAAAGGACGACAAGCCGAGCTGTGACAGGCCTTTATTCTATATCTCCTCCCATTATAAGATGGTCCTCACTCACTATCCCCAGTTACAACAAAAGGAGACAATGCCCCTAATCGCATCACAGAAGAAGGATATTAGCAAATGAATAGGCAAAAGTGGTTGAGCCGATGACACTGGTCCCTGCAAGGTTTAGCATGGATTTAGAAAGTTATGGTAAGCCCTTGCAGGGTGAGGGAGCTTTCCCAAAAAAAACAAGCCTCAAAACAGCCTAGGTATATTGCAAATCTGATTACCCATGAGAAAACCTATCTGTGGGCGTGGGTCCTGTGCATCTCCGAGTGGGAGCTGGGCCCACGCCAAGCAGAATGGTCTGTTGCAGTTTCTAAGTGCTGATATAAAGCATTATAAAGATACAATGGGCATTTTAATGTTCTTTTAGATATGGAAGCCCTGGCAATGTTTCCAAGGAGTATAATGAATTTGCTGAAGTCTTTCTGAAGGCATTCGCTGTTGGTGTGCAGCAAGTAAGTCTAAAATAATTTTTCTAAATAGAAACATAGTATTATTAGGTTAATTTCTGTCTTATTTTATTAGAAATTAAATAATAAACTCATTGCATATTAATGTAGACTATATTTTCTGTTAAAAATAGCTATTTTCCAAAATGAAAAATTTTTAACGAGTAAATGGTATTGTTAATACATTTTTTTCTTATTGTCTTTAATGTCTGGCTTCATAAAAGTCATCTGTATACTCATCTACATCTGTATTCAGTCTGTTTTAATTTGTTTTGGTGGACATAAAGACAATTTGGTTTTAGAGATAAGTTGGGAAATGAATGTTTCAATAGACTTTTCACATAGTTTTCGAAATTCTTTAATATTACACCAAAATTGAATGATATGGTTTTTTTAAAGGTTAATTGCAACGTAGAGTTTGAAACTAACTGAACATTTCATATTCCATTATAGTGACATACATTGGTCTGTATAGTGCTTAGATGGCTCTTTCATCCATGCATGATTTTATAACATTCTGCACTGGGCATTTAGAGGATGTGGATTCATTGAATTAATACAGATTTTCCTAATTTTAATACATTTCATTTTGCAATTTAAAAATCACATTTGTTAATACCAACACCAATCTCATCAGAAATATTTTCAAATAATTTTTGCTTAGAAGCTCAGATTTTAACACAAGAAACATATTATTGGATATTTTTTGAATCAACAGGCTGATTTTATTCATTTTGAGGAAAAAAATGCCTTATGTACAAGTCTAAATAACCATAATTGGTCTATCAGTTCTTCTTTCAAGTATATGATAGTGTTTCATGGAACAAGCTACAATTCAGCTCTTCTAATAATTGTTCTTCGGTATGTAGAAGTGCTGTTTATATTTTTCCCATTTAATAATATTTATAATATTTCTGGTTCATTGAGGACATTTTTTTTTAAATAAGGCTGTTTGTAAGGAAAGCTTGTTCTGTAATTACGTGGCCATAAAGAATATGACTGCTGATACACTTCAATGCCACCCCATTCATGTTAGATACAAAAAGTTCTACTACTCTTTCGTATCATTCATGCAAATGTTAAACACATTAAAAAGGACAAATAATGACAGCATTATTCTGAAAATAGTATTGCCCTCAAAGACCCTTTGAGGGATCTGTCACCCAATTTTTGACATTGGTTGTTCTTGAAATATGAGGCAGGATCAAAACTCTCGCCAGACATTAAGTAGGGTATGGAGGTGAATGTTTGGGTAATGTTTTCCTAGAAGGTGAGTTTAGCAATTATAGGGATGTCTTAGAATACTGTGTTATGTTTAATAAGTAGCATACGAATTACCCTTTTTATATTTAATCAGAAACTAGTCCTTTGATAGAGTATTATTTGAGTTTGTTTATTTAAGTGCCTTCCTTGAGAATAAATGTGGTTCTGCAGTATATAATTTTTAAAATTACTTAATTCTGAGAAGGATGATGACCTGAATATTAAGATAAGTGTCACATGTTTTTGCTGGCTTGAAAGTCGTTAATTTCTGTTTGGTTTTTGATCAAAATTTTTTCCCCAAAGGTTTTATTGAAGGTGTTATATCAGTACAAGGAGAAACAATACATGGCTCCTCGAGTTTTACAACAGACATTAAATTATATTAATCAAGGAGTTTCTCATGCACTCACCTGGAAGAACCTGAAGCCTCATATACAAGTAATAATTTTCTATCTGAGATGTTTTTCTAGAAAATACATTGGAAATAACATTAAATACCATAAAGGTTTAAAAGTGAATGTTTTTTCTTGTATTGCTTAGTGTGTAGTTCTGGTAATTGTTTTGAGAGTAGAGTAGAAAAATGAAGGAAAGCACCCCTCATGAACTTATAAAAGCTATTTTGTGAATATTCAGCTTACCTTTCACCTAAACTGTTCTTACTGTTGGACTATGATTAGTTAAAATTTTAGTCATGTGATTTGGAGTAGGCAAAGGACTGTTTTACCAGATTGTTTTTGAGGGTAATTGGCTTATGTATTATTTTTATGAGTAATTTTTTTGCTTTATTTACAACTATAGGGCTTGATGGACTATAATTTCATGTATTCTCTCAGATTACTACCTGTGTACACATATTTTATTTTCTAATTGTTGCATAGAGAGAAGAGTATAGGTACATTGATAGTTGATCTGAAAATGCAAAAAGCTTTAATATTAAGCTTTAAAAATATGTATTATAGATTATGGGGTTACTTTTGTTTTACCACTTAACAGCAATTTGAAGGTTTAAATCTTAAGACTGACTTAAGGTTATTATTACCTTCTTAACTTTTAAATTGCAGGGCATTATCCAAGATGTTATTTTTCCATTGATGTGCTATACAGATGCTGATGAAGAGCTTTGGCAAGAAGACCCTTATGAATATATACGCATGAAGTTTGGTAAGGAATTTTCACTTATTTAGAAATAAAATGTCAGTTAAGTTTGTATATAGTATACTTCGGGGGTATCAAAGTCTTTTACCTATTGTACTCAGAAATCTTTGTCGCCCTGGCCATTGTGGCTTTATTGGTCAGAGCATCCCATACACAGTAATGATGCAGGTTCAGTCCCTGCCCTCACCCTTCCTCTCTAAAAAAGCAATGAATAGAATACCCTCAGGTGAGGATAAAGAAAAAATAATCTTTTTTTCAGTGTAAGTTATTCATTATTTAGACCAGTGATTTTCAACCCTTTTCATATCACAGCACACAAATTAATCAACTAAAATTGTACGGCACACCAGAGAGTATCCTTTGCCAATCTGACAAAAACAGATATAATTTTAATTCATTCACACCAGACAGCTATTGTGCTTGCTGTTGTCATTTTTTTAATTTGACAGTCTAAGGGAAAAGAGGTCAGTGCTCCTGACTAAATAGTCAGGTATTCCATGTTTTAAAAAATTTTTGCAGCACACCGGTTGAAAATCACTGCTTTAGATATTTCGGTGGAGGACAATCCATTAATTATGGCATTTGATAATTTTTAGCAGACACAGATTCAGTTGTGTTGCTAAGTTTTTAGATGTGCTTCATGCCAAAACTGTTAGAAATTCAAGATTATACCTTAACACTAAGTATCCAAACTATACTTTTGAATCTTGTGTTAGTCATCATATAATGTGGGAATTGAGAAGATGAATACTAGAAGCTGGCATCTACATGGAGTCTCTCCCTAGAATTAAAGAATTGTAATGGACTGATATTGAGTATTTGTCCATCTTTCTAGCAAAGTCTTAATGTATTTTTATATTTTCTTCTTTCTTTTTTTTTTTTTTGATGTTTATCCTTATTTATTTGTTACTCTTATTTTTTTATATTTTCTTACTGGCTTAACACACAATAACGTCATTTTCTGAGAGTTAGGGATCAGGTCATGGCTTAACAGAATTGACTGCTTCAAAATCTCTCATGAAATTGCAATCAAAGAATTTTAATGTACTTTTAGTAGTTTATACTTTTGTGACCCTATTGTGAAAATTCTCAGTTGTAGTGTTTTATGTGAAAGAAAATAATCATTAGGAGAAATTAATGGATTGTTAACATTTAACCTGTACAGAAAAGACATAGGGTAAAGCTTTTACAAAATTATATGGGTAATTGGGTACATTTTCATATTCACCTTGTGTGAAAATTTATAAACTTTCAAGGCTTTTTGGTTGTTTTTTTTTTTTTTTTTTTTTTTTTTTTTTTTTTTTTTTTTTTTTTTTAAGATTATTTATTTATTTATTTTTTTAGAGAGAGCGGAAGGGAGGGAGAGAGAGACAGAAACATCTCTGAGAGAGAAACATGGATCAGTTGCCTCTCGCTGTCCCCCACGTGGGGACCCAGCCTGCAACCTTTCAGCATGCAGGCTGGCACTCAACCCACTGAGAGACACTAGCCAGGGCTAAGGTGTTTTGTTTTGTTTTGGTTTTGGTTTTTTTTCCTAAATAACAGCATTATTATTTATACATTTTGTAGCATTGATTGTTGCAGAAATTGACTGTTTTCTCTCTTAATTTTAAATTTATTCTCTAGATGTGTTTGAAGATTTCATTTCTCCTACAACTGCTGCCCAGACACTTTTGTTTACAGCCTGTAGTAAGAGGAAAGAGGTAGGTTATTTAATGTGGAATACTTTTTGCTCTGACATTTAAAATTGATTCAGATACAGTTTTTAATGTTGGCTATAAGTCATTTTGTCAGTCATTTTTTTTAAGGATTTTGGTTTATCCAATAAAGTGTTACTTTTCTCTTTTTAATTTAGGTACTGCAAAAGACTATGGGATTTTGCTACCAGATTCTTACAGAACCAAACGCTGATCCTCGAAAAAAAGATGGAGCCCTGCATATGATTGGATCTTTAGCTGAAATACTTCTGAAGGTATTTTTTTCATGTACATGTGCAAATTGAGATACAATTTATATACCATAAAATTGGCCCATATAAAGTACAATTCAGTCATTTTTTTTTTCCTTATATTCAGAGTTCCATAACATTTTCATCACTCTAAAAAGAAACTGTACTAGCAGTTATTCTTCATTTTCTCTGAGACTTCCCAGCCCTAGGGTACACTTAATCTAAATCTGTTTTTTGTTTCCTTCGTGGATTTACTAACTCTGGACATTGCATATAAATGGAGTGATAAAACATTTGGTCTTTTTTGGGTAGTTTTTTTTACTTAGCATAATTTTTTCAAAGTTCATCATACTGTGGCACATGTCCCAGTACTTCCATTCCTTTTTATTGCCAAGTAATATATCATTGTATTGATGTACCACATTTTATTTATTTGTTTTTCAGTTGATGGGCCTTTGTATTATTTTCATATTTTGACTGTTATAACGATGGTGCTGTGAACATTTATGTACACATTTTTGTGTAGACATGTTTTTATTTCTCTTGGGTAATAAATACCTAGAAGTCAAATTGCAGCTCATATTTTAAGAAACTTCATGCCGTTTTTCCAAAGTGACTGGCTCTATCATGTTTTCACCAGTAGTGTATGAAGGTTCAAGTTATTATGTCCTCATAAAAACTTAACTGTTGTTTTCGTTATAGCCATCCTACTTGGTGTCAGATGGTTTCTCATGCTTTTGATTTACATTATCCTGATGACTAATGATATTGAGAATCTTTTTATATGCTTATGGACAATTGTATGTCTTCTTTGGAGAAATGTCTATTCTAATCCTTTATTTTCAGTTGTGTTATTTTCTTTATTGTACATTATAAGAGTTCTTTATATATTCTAAATACTATACCTTTATCATATACGTGATTTTCAAATATTTTCTGCCATTCTCTGGGTTATCTTTTCAATTTCTTGATGGTATCCTTCAAAGTATAAGTTTTGATATGATTTTGAAATCATGTCCAGTTTCTATCTTCTTTTGTTGCTTGGGCTGAAAGTACTTTTTTTTGCATGAGTTTTCTTTAATTGTGTTTTTCCCCATTACCATTGATTCCCCTTATAGGCCTCTGCCCCACAATTATCACTCTGTTGTCCAGGTCCATGAGTCCTTTTTCCTTTTTGCTCAATCCCTTCACCCCCTAATCCCCTTCACAGAGCTGTCAGCCTGCTCTCTGTCTATGTGTCTGTCTCTATTTTGCTTGTTAGTTCAGTGTGTTCATTAAATTCCACATGAGTGAAATCATGGTATTTGTCTTCTTCTGACTGGCTCGTTTCACATAGCATAATGTTCACAAGGTCCATCCATGCTGTCACAAAGGGTAAAATTTTATTCTGTTTTACGGCCAAATAGTATTCCACTGTGTATGTCTACCATAGTTGTTTCATCCACTCATCTACTGATGGACACTTGGGCTGCTTTCACATATGTGGTAATTGTAAATAATGCTCCAATGAACATAGGGGTACTTTTATACTTTTTATTGAGTGTTTCGGGTTTCTTCAGATGAATTCCCAGAAGTGGAATCACCAGGTCATAAAGCAGTTCTGTTTTTAATTATTTGAGGTATCTCCATAGTCTGCTGTCCACAGTGGCTGCACCAATCTGTATTCCCACCAACAGTACAAAAGGGTTCCCCCTTCTTCACATCCTGGCCAGTACTTGTTGTTTGTTGATTTATTGAATATAGCAATTCTGACAAGTATGAGATGATGCTTGTTGTTTTATTTTGCATTTCTCTGGTTAGTGATGTTGACGATCTTTTCATACTAGGCTTCCCCTGCTAAGTGAGTGTTCTAGGAACCCACCTATATCAGTGTACCAGATAGCATTGTTGTGAGAGGCTGGGTTAGGCTTCAGTAAATTTTTTTGAAGACTCTTTCAATGTATTTGCCCATTTCTTAATGGTTGATTTGAGATCACCTGCTCATACTGTACTTAGTGCTCAGCAGTTTTTGGCCAAAAACAGCATGACTCTGGTGCCCCACCTTGCCTATTCATCCAGTTTAACCCTAAGCAAATATTTTGTTTCCCTGGATTAAAAAAGTCCTCAAAGAAAAATGTTGATGTAGAAGAGATGAAACAAAAAATGGCAGAAGCACTAAAAGGCATTGAAATAAAAAACAAGTTCAAAAACTGTTTTTGAGCAGTGGGGAAAAAACATCTCAATAGATGTATTACATCAAATGGAGAGAGTACTTTGAAGGTGACCAAAGTTTAAACATGAAAGAATAAATAACTTTTTATAGATTCCAGGGTTTTTTGGTGGTATCCTGCCTTGTACATCTATTGGCCATATGTATGTCCTCTTTGGAGAAGTGTCTATATGCATCCTTTGTCCATTTTTTAAATTCAGTTCTTTGTTTCTTTGGTGTTGCTTTCTAAGTTCTTCGTGATTTTTGGATACTAACCCCTTATCAGATGTATTAGCGAATATGTTCTCCCTTCTGTGGGTTATCTTTATATTTTGTTGATGGCTTCCTTTACTGTGCGAAAACTTTTTAGATTGATGTAGTAGCATTTGTTTATTTTTTCCTTTGTTTCCATTTCCTGGGGATATGTTTCAGAAATGATACTGCTATGAGTAGTGTCTGGGATTTTACTGCCTACATTTTTTGTAGTACTTTTATGATTTCAGGTCTAATGTTTTAAGTTTTTAATAATTCATTCTTAATTTATTCTTGTGTGTGGCATAAGAAGGTGGTATAGTTTCATTTTTCTGCACACATCTGTCTAGTTTTCCCAATACCATTTATTGAATAAACTCTCTTTAGCCCACTGTATATGCTTGCTTTTTCTGTTAAATGTTAATTGACTATAAAGGTGTGGGTTTATTTTTGGGCACTCTGTTCTGTTCCTTGATCTGTATGTCTGATTTTATGACATTACCATGCTGTTTTGATGACTGTGGCTTTATAGTATAGTTTGATACTAGGTAGTGTGATTCTTCCAACTTTGTCCTTCTTTCTCAAGATCACTGTTGCTACTTGTGGCCTTTTGTGGTCCCATATAAATTTTTGGAATATTCTAGTTCTGTCAAATATGCCATTGGTATCTTGATAAGGATTTCATTGAATATATAGATTGCTTTGGGTAGCATGGACATTTTAATAATTTAGTTAATTCTTCCTATCCATGAACTCAGTATGTGCTTCCACTTATTTGTATCTTTAATTTCTTCAGTGTCTTACAGTTTTCTGAGTATACGTATTTTACATCCTTGGATAGATCTATTCTTGGGCATTTTTTTCCTTTTGAAGCTATTGTAAAAGGTATTGGTTTCATAGTTTCCCTGATAGTTCATTATTGGCATATGAAAATGCCATTGTATTGAGCACTGGCCTGTGAACCAGAGGGTCACCAGTTTGATTCCCAGTCAGGGCACATGCCTGGGTTGCAGTCCAGGTCCCCAGTGGGGGGGCATGCGAGAGGTAACCACACATTGGTGTTTCTCTCCCTCTCTCTCTCTCTCCCTTCCCCTCTGTCTAAAAATAAATACATTTAAAAAGAAAAAGAAAATGCCAGTGCTTTCATTGTTCGGTTCTAGTAGTTCCTTGGTGGAATCTTTAGGGTTCTTTATGTACAGGATCATGTCATTGGCAAATAAAGACAGTTTTACTTCTCCCTTTCCAATTTGGATGCCTTTTTCTTGTTTGATTGCTGTAGCTGGGGCTTCCAGTACTATGCTGAATAAGAGAGGTGAAAGCGGACTTCCCCTGTCTTACTCACAATCTTAAGGGGAATGCTTGTGATTTTTGCCCAATGAATATGATTCAGGTACTGGGTTTGTCATACATGGCATTTATTATGTTGAGGTATGTTTTCTCTATTCCCCCTTTGCTGAGAGTTTTTATCATAAATGGGTGCTGGATTTTATCAAATGCTTTTTCTACATGTGGTTTTCATCCTTCATTTTGTTTATACGGTATATCACACTTGTTGATTTGTGAATGTTGTACCGGTCTTCAATTCCTGAATAAATCCCACTTGATCATGGTATATGATCTTTTTGATGATGAATTGCTATATTCAGTTTGCTAGTATTTTGTTGAGGATTTTAGTATTTATGTTCTTCAGGGGTATTGGCATATAGATTTCTTTCTCTGTAGTGTCTAACTGGGTGTGGAATTAGGATAATACTGGACTCATAAAATGAGTTTGGGAATATTCCCTCTTCTTGAAGTTTTTGGAATAGTTTAAGGAGAGGTGTTCTTGGAATGTTTGGTAAAATTCATATGTGAAGCTTTCTGGTCCAGGGCTTTTGTTTATTGGGAGTTTTTTAAGTACTGCTTCAGTTTTACTAGGTATAATCTGTCTTTTCAGAATCTGATTCTTTTTTATTTAGTTTCAGAAGATTGTTTCTAGAAATTTACCGATTTCATCCAGGTTGTCCAATTTGTTGGCATATAGCTGTTTCTAATATTTTCTTACAATCCTTTGTATTTCCTTGGTGTCAGTTGTTATCTGTCCTCTTTCATTTCTGATTTTATTTATTTGGGTCCTTTCTCTTTTTTTCTTGATTAGTCTGGTTAAAGGTTCATCAATCTTGTTTATCTTTTCAAAAATCCTATTCTTGGATTCATTGATTTTTTTTGTATCATTTTTATAGACTCTAATTTCATTTATTTCTGCTCTGACCTTATTATTTTCTTCCTTTTACTCACTTTGGGCTTTGTCATTCTTTCTTTCTTTCTTTCTTTCTTTCTTTCTTTTTTTTTTTTTTTTAAGATTCTATTTATTTCTAGAGAGAGGGGGCAGGAGGGAGGGAGGGAGAGAGGGAAAGAAACATTGATGTGTGAGAGAAACATCAATCAGCTGTCTCTCGCATGCCCCCAACCAGGGAACCTGCCCACAGCGTAGGCGTGTGCCTTCACCAGGAACTAAACCAGTGACCTCTCAGTTCACAGGCCAGCACTCAGTTTACTGAGCCACATCAGCCAGGACTGTCTGTTGCTCTTTTTCAAGTTCCTTTAACTATAAAGTTAGATTGTTTATTTGAATTACTTCTTGTGTCTTGAGATAGTCTTATAATGCTATGAATTTCCATCTTAGGACTACTTTTTGTGTGTCCCACACATTTTGTGTTGTTGTGTTCTCATCTGCACTTGTTTTACAAGGTATCTTTTGATTTCTTCCTTGACCCATTCATTATTTAACAATGTTATTATCTTCCATGTCTTTATGTATTTTTTAGCTTTATTTTTGTGATTGATTTCTAGTTTCATGGCATTATGGTCACAGAAGATGCTTGGTATGTTTCAGTCTTAAATTTATTGCGACCTCTTTTGTGTCCTAAATGTGGTTTATCCTAGAAGATGTTCCATGTGCAGTTGAAAAAAATGTATGTTCTGCTGCTTTGGAGTGAAATGCTCTGAAGATATCAATTAAATCTATTTGATCTAGTGTGTCATTTAAGGCCACTGTCTCCTTGTGGATTTTCATTCTGGAAGATCTATCCACTGAACTCAGTGGGGTGTTAAAACATCCTACTATGACTGTATTTTTGTTGATCTCTCCCTTTAAGTCATCAAGGTTTGCTAAACGTGGTTAGATGTTCCTATGTTGGGTGCATAAATGTTTCTATGGTTGTATCCTTGTTTTGGATTGTTCCTTTTATCATTAGGTAGTATCCTTCTGTGTCTCTTACTGAAGTCTGTTTTGTAACATACAGGTATTGCTATACCAGCTTACCAACTTTTTTTTTTCTTTCCATTTCCATGAAACATCTTTTCCCATTCATTTACTTTTAGTCTGTGTATCTTTCATTTTGAGGTGGGTCTCTTGGAAACAGCATATATAACTATTTTCCTGTTTTTTTCTTTTTCTTCAATAAAGATTTTATTTATTTTTAGAGAGAGGAAGGGAGCGAGAAAGAGAAACATTAACGTGTGGTTGCCCCCTTGAGCGCCCCTAATGTGGACTTGGCCCACAACCCAGGCATGTGCCCTGACTGGGAATCAAACTAGTGACCCTTTGGTTCACAGTCTGGTGCTCAATCCACTGGTCCACACTAGCCAGGGCTGTTTGTTTGTTTGTTTGTTTGTTTGTTTTTAGAGGGAGAGAATATGAGTGTACAAGAGATACATCAATCAGTTGCCTCTCTCATGTCCCCAGTTGGGGACCTGGCCTGTGAACCAGCAACCTTTTGGTTCTCAGGTCAGCACTTAGTCCACTCAGCCGCACCAGCCAGGGCTCTTTTTCTTCTTTTTAAAGCCAGCCCTTTAACATTTGTTGCAATATTGGTTTGGTGTTAACAAATTCCTTTAGCTTTTTCTTATCTGAGAATTTCTCTTTCTGTTTTAAATATAGCCTTGCTGGGTAAAGTGTCCTTGGTTGTAGGTTCTTGCATTTCATCACCTTGAATATTTCATGCCAGTCCCTTATTTCAGATACTGCATATCTTTCTTTCTTTCTGACTGCTGCTTTTTTATGGTTTGTCTTTTTTCATGCTGTTGAGTATCCTTATAATCATTACTCTAAACTCTATATCTGATAACTTGCTTGCCTCCATTTTATTTAGTAGTTCTGGAGAGTTCTCTTGTTCTTTCTTAGGGGATGTGTTACTTTATCTTACCTTTTTGGCTACCTCCTTTTATGTGTTTCTATGTATTAGGTAGATCCACAAAGAGGCTGATGTAGACCTATGTCAGACACAGCTTGTGACTGGCCCTGGGCAACCTATTTGGAGCTCTTAGCAATCCACAGCTTGTGGCTGGTTCCCTATGTCAGACCAGGTGGGTGCAGAAAGAAACAAGCTGCACACAAAGGCCAGATTTTACCAGCACTGGCCCCAGCAGAGGATCAGTAAAGTCTCAGAGCTCAAGCAAGGGCTTAATTCCTAAAATAGCCTCCAGCTATACTGAGCAGCCTGTCTTCAGTTCCACAGGGTGGGTTGAGAGGGATTCCTGTGGGTGGGGCTATTGCTTCCCCTCCAGGCTAATGCCTCAAGGAGGGGAGTGCTCTAACTGAGAAAGATGGCTACTACAGTGTGAGGAATGATTCAGCACAGGGATCCTGGTAGTTGACCCTTCAGCTCTCTCCACAGAGCCATCAACTGCAGTCTCTTCTCACATATCTCTAGTCTGCTCTGCTCTCCTTCTGTGGGAGCCAAGGGTAAGTGGTTGTAAACAAAATTTTGTGTGTTGGCCTTTTAAGAGGCTCTCTGTGTCTCTAGCTGTCTGCCTGGTGGACAGAAACCCTACTGCTTTTCACAGCTGGATGATACTTGGGTTCCTTTCCCAGTTCTGGTGCTCTATTCTGGGTAGCCCAGCTTGGGGTTTGGACCCCCACAAGTTCCAGAGGGAACCCTGCCCCCCCAACCCTATTCCCCCACCACCTCTGAAATATCCCACCAGCACTTCAGCTGCTGCCCAATGGGAGCCCAGCTATCCCTCTTGCACTTCTATACTCCCTACCATTCTCATTGTAGTGATAAGGTTTCTTCTATAAGTCCTTGGCTTTTCTCCAGCTATTGTTCAGTTTGTTATTTAGGATGATTTCTCTATAATTGAGTTGTAATTCCAGCTTAGTCCTGGGAGGAGGTTAGTGTAATTTCCATCTACTTCAGTGATATCTTGGAGAGGCTACATGAGTTTTCTTTTTATGTTGCAAAACAATTGTAAAGTAGTGAGTTTTTTCTTCTCAAAATTAATTTTTAAGGAAGTTTGTATACATGAATGCATCCATTTACAGCTAGGAACATGATGCTTTTGTGCCAAATTTTCTAGGAAAGAATGAATGACTGGAGTGAATTTAGTCATCTTTAGAATCCTCAACTTAATTGTAAACATTGCATCTGACTTCTTCATAAATAATATCTAAAATTTATTTTTACTTTAAAGTTAATAAATGGGACCTATTCATATTGTAAGTAAATACTTAGTCACAATACACTCAACTCCCAGTAGCCTTGCTACATATGATTCTGTATTGAATTTGTCATTGTTATTTTGTGTATCTTTCAGTTTTACTATATCTGTCTTGCCTTCCTTCTCTTAATCCATACAGTATTTAGGTTGGCAAAAAAGTTTGGTTTTTTTTTTTCGTAAGATGGCTCTAGTAGTACTTAGTTGTCTTTAACTTCATTTGAAATAATTTTGTTAGATTGTGTTGTGATAGCTGTCATAGCAGTGTGCATTTTTTAAAAAACAAAACAAAACATCCAAATTGGTGAATTTCTGTGCAGTCATTTTAATATTGAAGAAAGTGTGAAATATTTTCAGCATATTATGCTGTATAACTTCAAGAAAGGTAAAAATGCAACTCAGATGCCAAAAAAAGATGTGTGCAGTGTATGGAGAAGGTGCTGTTACTGATTTAACATGCCAAACGTGATTTGCAGTTTTATACTGGAGCTTTCTTGCTGGATGTTGCTCCACAGTCAGGTAAACCAGTTGAAGTTGATAGTAATCAAATCAAGATATTAATTGAGAACAAACAATATTATACCATTCGGTAGATAGCTGACATATTCAAAATATCCAAATCAATAGAGGTATTGGTGGAAATGAAAAATGTCTTTTATTTTACAGTAAAAAAACTATACAGACTTTTTTGCCAACCCAATAGAAATTAAAAACAGTAATTATTTGTATAGAAGGCTGAGAATTGAGTGGATGTTTTTTGGCACGTTCAGATTTATCTTTAGACTTTATTTGTAAATAATTTTTAGATTTATGGAAAAATTGCAAAAATAGTTTCATTATTCTTCCCCCAACTTCCCCCAATGTTAACATCTTGGATATCTATGCCATAATACCAGGAAGTTAATATTGATATGATTATTAACTAATCTACAGACCTGTTTCACATTTTACAACATTTTCCACAAATGTCTTTTTTGGTCCATGATCCATTCCAGGATCACACCATTGCATTTAGTTCTCATGTCTCATTAGTCAGTTTTTAAGTTTTGAAAGTGTTTATCAGTTTTAATTTTGACTTAATATGCAATTCAAGGAACTCTTCTCAGAATCATGTTATTATTTTAAAAATACAAGTATATTCTTAGATATCCAGATTATTCCTTGAAAGCAGGATGTTTCTCAATCTTTGCTCTGTTCATTTAGAACCTTTCCAGAGGTTTTTTTCATTGTAGTTTTACAAGAAAAAGTTTTAAAAGGTAAGCAATAAAATCAGCCACATTCCATTATTCAAACACCAGTGCTGCTAAGATTCAGTGCAGTTGCTTTCTAAACAAATGATAGAAAAAGGTAAAAAAGAATGTATTTGGTGTGTATTGTTCTTTTTTTTTTGAATCTTCAGCTGAGAACATGCTTGTTGATTTTTTTAGAGAAGGGAAGGGAGGGAGGGGGACATCAGTGTGAGAGAGAAAAATCGATCAGTTCTTGTATGCACCCTGATCAGAGACTGATCCCACAACCTAAGCATGTGCCCTGGTTTATGGGTTGATGCTTCAACAGCTGAGTCATGTTGGGCCAGGGTGCATTCAGTAGTTTTGGTGGTAAAGCTTGATAAGAAAATTGGATGTGGGTATTGGAGTTCAAAGAACCAGAATAAATGTATGTTTTAAAATTGGTAGTAATTTTTTAAATTTTTTTTAAACATTTTATTTACTTATCTTTAGAGGGGAAGGGAAGGAGAGAGGGAGAGAAATATCAATGTGTGGTTGCCTCTCGTGCGTCCCCTGCCGGGAACTGGCCTGCAACCCAGGCATATGCCCCGACTGGGAATCGAACCACGATCCTTTGGTTCGCAGGCCCACGCTCAATCCACTGAGCCACACCAGCCAGGGCTAAAATTGGTAGTAATTTTTAACACTTAGTATATCTATCTGTTATTTGAGATTATTATATTTGAAACTGCTTCAAAAATAATATTTGTTTATATTTACAGAAAAAGATCTACAAAGATCAGATGGAATACATGTTGCAGAATCATGTATTCCCTCTATTCAGCAGTGAACTAGGCTACATGAGAGCAAGAGTAAGTTTTAATGCATATTAATTTATATATTTACATCTTCTGGTGAATGACTGTTTATGTGGACTTTCAAAGGGAAACATTTTAATGTTCATTTTAAAAGCCATATTTCATTTTGACTATGTTTCATGTAAATCTTTAAATGGCTGATGTAATGTGTGCATAGTTTTCATCTGTGTCTGATAGCAATGTCTGTCTGTGTTTTGCATTCAGATCTTGCTATCCACACAAACATCATGCAGCCAAAGAGTAAGTTGGGATCATAGTACTGGTCTAGTGTGGTCTCATTGGACATAATTTTACACTGGCCAGCCTCCAAATTCCCACACAGAATTTTGGGATTAGATACGCTGTGTAGTTTAGGGGAATTTAATGTAAGATGTAGCAACTCACTGCGATTTTTTTTTTAAAGGCTTGCTGGGTCCTTCACTACTTTTGCGAAGTGAAGTTCAAAAGTGACCAGAACTTGCAAACGGCCTTAGAACTGACACGAAGATGTCTGATTGATGATAGGGAAATGCCTGTGAAAGTGGAAGCTGCCATTGCACTTCAGGTGTTAATCAGCAATCAAGAAAAAGGTAAAATGTTTATCTCAAAAATAGTGCAGTGGTTTTTCACATGATTGTACAAGGCTTGATCCTAGATACTTGACACACATTCTTTCTTTTTATGTAACAGTATCTCTTTTTTACTCTGGTGTATGTTGCGTCAGGTTTTAAGGAGTTTTAGCTATTTTGTCCTAAGTTGTTTTCTCTTTTCGTCTTACAGCTAAAGAATACATCACACCATTCATCAGACCTGTAATGCAGGCTCTTCTTCATATTATAAGAGAAACAGAAAATGATGATCTTACCAATGTAATTCAGAAAATGATCTGCGAGTATAGTGAAGAGGTTACTCCTATTGCAGTAGAAATGACACAACATTTGGTATGTAATTTGAACCAATCATTTATACATTACTTACCTTATAGAAAGCATTTTCACAGAGCTTACTGTATGTCAGATACTATTGTAATCCCTTGATAAATATTTAACTTGTTTAAATCTCACACAGTCCTGTGTGAGGACTATTCCTATATTGAAATAAAACTTCAGATATAAAGAGACAAAGTGGCTTGCCCATAGCTAGAATGGGTGGGGCTAGATTCACATCTGAGCTATATGCCTTTACAAAGCACATCCTTAACTGTTACCTCAAATTGCATTATGATTGCTTTGTTCATGTAGTTTCCTGGAATGTTTTGGACCCATTTAAAGATGAAGTAGGCATTTTTGCTAAAGATATTTTTAGACAGAGGAGAAGGGAAGGAGAAAGAGGGGGCAAGAAACATCAGTGTGTGGTTGCCTCTCATGCACCCCCAACCAGGAACCTGGCCCACAACCCAGGCATGTGCCCTGACTTGGGAATCAAACTGGCTACCCTTTGGTTCACAGGCTAGCACTCAATCCACTGAGCCACACTAGCCAGGGAGGTTATAAATGTTTTTAAAATGAAATTTGTGTAATATTATTTTACTGACAGCCTTTGTTTACTGTACATAGCACCAATCTTCGGAGAATTAAGTAAATTATTTCAGGGTGATAGAGAGTATGACCATGTGTTTAACAGTTACCTGTTCCTTTTCTCTATACAGAGACTTATTTGATGCAGATTATATTCCTGCTAGGTGTTAAGATTTCAAGAATGTAACTCTTGGTATTTGCTGTGCATTTAAAAAATGGCAAGAGTTTTGTGAATCCAGCACCCATTTATGATAAAAACTCTCAGCAAAATAGTTCTAGATAGAATAGAACATAATAAAAGCCATATATGACAAACCCAAGCCAATATCATGCTCAGTGGACAAAAACTAAAAGCATTTCCCTTAAGATCAGAAACAAGACAGGGATGTCCACTTTCGCCATTCTTACTCAACACGGTACTGTAAGTTCTAGCCATAGTATCAGAGAGGAAGAATTAATAAAAGGTATCCAGATTGGAAAGGGAGAAGTAAAGCTCATTATTATTTGCAGATGATGTGACGCTGTATGTTGAGAACCCTAAAGATTTCCAACAAAAAACAACTTGATAAACAAGTTTAGTAATGTAGAAGATACAATATAAATATCCAGAAATCAGTTTCATTTTTATATACCAGTAATGAATTATCAGACAGGGAAACTAAGAAAACAAGCTCACTTATAGTTGCATCAAAAATAACGTAAAATACCTAGGAATAAATTTAACCAAGGATGTAAAAAACCGGTGTTCTGAAAATTATAAGACACTGAAGAAGGAAGTTGAAGAAGCTACAAATAAATGGAAGCTTATACCGTGTTCATGGAGAGGAAGAATTAACATTATTAAAATGTCCATGCTACCCAAAACAGCCTATAGATTCAACGTGATTCCTATCAAGATACCAGTGGCGCATTTGACAGAATTAGAATAAATATTCCTAAAATGTATGTGGAACCACAAGAAGACCCTAAATAGCAACAGTGATCTTGAGAAAGAAGAGCAAAGTTGGAGGAATCAATCTACCTGATAACCAGACTGTACTACAAGGCCATAGTAATCAAAAGAGCATAGTACTGGCATCAATACAGACATACAGATCTATGGAACAGAATAGAGAGCCCAGAAATAAACACACTCCTTTATGGTCAACTATTATTTGACAAAAGAGGCAAGAAAATACACTGGGGTAAAGATTAGTCTAGTAAATAAATGCAGTTGGGAAAACTGGACAGATGTGCAAAAAAAATGAAACTAGACCACTTCATTACACCATATACAACAATAACCTCCAAATGGATTAAAGAGTTGATGTAACGCTCAAAACCATAAAGCTCCAAGAAGAGTTTTACATGGAAAGTAAAATCTCTGACACTTCTTTTAGCAGTATTTTTTTCTGATATATCTCCTCAGGCAAGGGAAATGACAGAAAAAGTAAATAGATGGGAGTACATTATACTAAAAGGGTTTTTCACAGCAAAGGAAACCAACAAAATGGAAAGACAACACACTGAATCAAAGAACGTATTTGTCAATGATACATCTGACAAGGGCTTAATGTTCAAAATTTATAAGGAACAGAGTTCAAGTAACTTGTTTAAGATACCCTAGTAATTCACAGAGTAGTAGTATTTGATTATAGTGTCCAAACTCTTAATTATTGTTAATCAATTTGGAGGCTTTAATTGATTTTGCTGCCCCAGCTGGAACACTTTAAAAATTAAAAGTTTTAGACCAAAATGTGTTTATGCTGCTTTAATTGCAAACCTAAATTATGTTCTTTTGAATCTAGGCAATGACATTTAATCAAGTAATCCAGACTGGACCAGATGAAGAAGGAAGTGATGATAAAGCAGTTACTGCTATGGGAATCCTGAATACCATTGACACTCTTCTTAGTGTAGTTGAAGATCATAAAGAGGTAACAGAATAATCTAGTGTTTTAAAGATTTTAGGTTATTTCAAGCCATTCTTCATGAACTACTCTATCCTTTTTGGAGTTTCTAACTTAAAGTGTTGGTCATCTTTTCATGCCCCTTCATTCTGCCGTCTTTTAAGTAGTTCCCTTTTGTTATGGATAAGATTGATATACTATTTTAGTTTCCTTACTATTAGAAGGAACAAGGTGTTTGCGTTACAATATCTTTGCCTCAAGGGTCAGGTTTTTGGCTCCCTCTTAGGTTACATTTCTCAGATCCAAAAGTATGGTGATTCCTAGGAAAACATATTCTATCCAGTGTTCTTTTAAACAAAATTTTTTTTTTAATTATGGAAGAATACTTTTAAGTATACAGTTCATTGGTAGTAAATAGATTCACATTGTTGTGCAACCTTCCCTGTTGTCTTTCTAGTTTTCTTTGTGAATCGTAAGTGAATTTTTAAAATGGAATAATTTTAAATATGCAGAAAAAAGAAATATAAGGAGAAAAACTGTTTATAAAGGGTATAACCAATACCTTTTAACCACCACCTAAATTTATTAGATTTTAACATTTTACAGTATATCCATTAGACTTTATTTCCAATAAGAAAAATAATTTCATATAGATGTAATTGAAGCTATTGGGCTAAGACTTCCTAATCACATTTCACTAATTCCTTCCCTTAGAAGTAATCAGTATTTTGAATTTGCTGTTTATAACTCCAATGTAGATATGTATATCCATAAATCATGTTTTCAGATTATCTACTAATTGCCTTTTGCAACATGAGATTTTAGTAAAGTCTTTTTATATTCTAGATGATAATTGGAGATAGGCAGAAGCCATAAGGAACCCAGAAGTTAAACTACCTTATGGTTAACAAACCAGTTGTTTACTGTATTTGAAGAAGATGTATTTGAGATGGATGTTCTGTTTTTAATTTTTGATTAGTAAAGTTTATCTTATTTCTCCCTGCCCCTTTATAAACATTCTCATGAATTTCAGGCATTTGTGATCCTATTGAAGACCATACTAACAGTTAAAAAGAAGTTATAATTTCTCTCTGTGTTGTATGACTTAGGGGCCTGGTTCTTTATCTAATATATTGAGATAATTATATAAGTGGAGGTGACTTAAGAATTATTGGTAGAGGTGGGAATAATGCTTTATTTCAAATAGCTGTGTACAACACTGACAGTGACTTCTCAGTTATATCTGGGCTGAATTAATAATCTATATTTACAAACAAAATTTTATTTTATTTTTTTAAACCAAAATTTTTAAAGTGTCTGTCTGCAGAACGGTGTGGCTCCTTCATTTTCATAATTATTTGTATTTTTCCAGGATCTTATTTTTTCCTTTTTGCGTAAACTTTGCATATTATTATTTATATTTGTCTCATTCTGATGGTACTTCATTAAATTTGAATCCCAGGTTTATTCAAAGATTTATCAGTGATTTCTTAACAATATTAACTTTATATTTTAATGCAGTGAATTACATTATACATTGTTTAGTAATTTCATTGAGTGTGCTGTGATTCCTCCATGTGATTTTTTTTTTTTTTTGGTCTCTCTTTTTAGATTACCCAGCAGCTTGAGGGAATCTGCTTACAGGTCATCGGAACTGTTTTACAGCAGCATGTGTTAGGTATATACATCTGATTATCATAATAATTTACTGCTGTTTCACATTAGCAAGTATTGTACTAATTATTCCATATTCCTTTTTAGAATTCTATGAGGAGATCTTCTCTTTAGCACATAGCTTGACATGTCAACAAGTGTCTCCACAGATGTGGCAGCTTCTACCTCTGGTATTTGAGGTTTTTCAACAAGATGGCTTTGATTACTTTACAGGTAAGTCAAGTCAGTGTAGAAATACTCCTATTTTGCTTTTTTTTTTTTTTTTTTTTTTTTTTTTTTTTTTTTTTTTTTTTTTTTTTTTTTTTTTTTTTTTTTTTTTTTTTTGTATTTTAATTGAACACATAGTTTTGAATATTCTAGGTGCATCCTTGTTTGCATAAGTTATCAGCAATTGATGAAAACCCATAGTAATGATTTTTGTTTTATATTAATATTTAGGTATTGGTTTAGATTTTTTGCTTTTAAATTTGTTTCATATTCCTGCTCCCTGTCAGTATTCTTTGTATAATTTTTGTGTTTTAACTAGTAAATATAAAGGAATTCACTTTAATAATGGCTCATTTCTTCCTACATCTAATTATAAATGAATAGGCCTTAATTGAAAGTGAATGTTACGGACAAAACAATGTCATGTTTGCTTTCTTTTTACTAAAGAGATTTTTCAGAAATAAAGCATTTATAACAGTGAAGGTAATTAACTGATGCTTTTTAATACAGATATGATGCCTCTGCTTCATAATTATGTGACAGTTGACACAGACACACTTCTGTCTGATACCAAGTATCTTGAAATGATATACAGTATGTGCAAAAAGGTAGGTCATTTTATATGTCATGAAGCTGGTGCTATAAAAAACAATGAAATTCTGAAGCAACATGATACCACATTATGATGAACAGATTATATGGGTCTAATAGAATAAGGACTTTAACCAGTCGGAGGAAGACAAATACCATATGATCTCACTTCTATGTGGAGTCTAATGAACAGTAAATTGACAAAAAAATAGAAACAGGCATGGATATATGCAGCAGACTGACTGGCATCTGTCAGGGGTCAGGGAGGAATGGTTTAAAAGTTTAAACTAAACAAGACTTTCTTTTGGTATTATGTTAATCGCTTTGGCAAGTATTTGTCTTCTGTCTGCCCTCTGACATTTAATTGGAGTTATAAGTGTTTTTGATTTTCACTGCTTAAAAGCTTAGCTTAGTTCTCTGCGAGGTTTTGAATTAAAAGAAGAGTCTGGAACTTGAGAGATTTTTTAAAGGATCAGGATTTATTAGATATTTTTTAAAATAAAATTCTTGGAGGCTGCAGAGTCTACATAGTAATTATTTAGTAAATAGCAAGATTGTAAAAATCATCAGATACATTTCCAGTACATGCTACTTTAAAAAATGCTTTTCTTAAACTTGAGGTATGGGGCTGTGGCTGGTGTGGCTCAGTGGATTGAGTGCCAGCCTGTGAACCAAAAGGTCGCTGGTTTATTTCTCAGTCAGGGCATTTGCCTAGGTTGTGAGCCAAGTTCCGAGTCGGGGGGCATGTGAGTGGCAGCCACACATTGTTGTTTCTCCCCCTCTCTTTCTCTCTCCCTTCCCTTCTCTCTAAAAAATAAATAAATAAAATCTTGGGAAAAAATTTGAGGTGTGGGTCAAACACTTGAAGTGAGGTCCTTTAGTAGATATCAAAGTGACTATAATTGGTAATTTTTGAATTTCTAACAGTGCTTGTTGAAAGGCAGCAGGCTGTTTAACATGAAGCATTTAAGAAGTGATTTTGCTCCACTAAGTTTTTAGGTGTGCTAGTTCTTATTGATATCTTTCCTTTCTGAATACTTAATCATTAAATAATCGTCTAGATATGTTTATTTAATATTTATTGCCAATACTAGTATTATGATAATACTCTGGGAACAGATATCTATACCATCATATTTCAGAACACTTACCGTTAATATTTTTAGTCCTCTACTGCTAACTAGCATGTTTCATCCATGTTTTTTGTGTGTGTGTGTGTGGACATTTGCCATCAACAGGCTGCCTTTTCCTCTCCTATCCCACTCCAATGTCAGTATTTTTTTTCTTTAATTTTTTTGAGACTTGCGTAGAGAAAAGATTTTCCTAGCAATATCAGCTTAGTTTTTTTGTAGTTCTTTACATAAGAGCCAAATATCCCTGAAAAAAGTTAGGTACTGTAGTTAAGGTGAAGGTCCTTCGGCATGTTTGTATGAGAAAGTAGTGGTCAACATGCTGTTGTCCAGAATGGCACTATGGGAGAAGAGCTTTGATTATTTAGACCAAGATCCAGATTGCTAGAATATGACAGACTATCAATTCCACATCCTCACAGATGCTTATACTATAGTCTGAATATTGCAAATCTATTTAGAATATCTTAAGTACTCCAGAAACTGAAGATGGGATAGAAATTCTCCGGTTGAAAGTTTTCATGATGCCTCACTCCAATTTATATTTTGTTGGTCAGGTTCTTACAGGAGTTGCAGGAGAAGATGCAGAGTGTCATGCAGCAAAATTGTTAGAGGTCATCATTTTACAGTGCAAAGGGCGTGGCATTGACCAGGTCAGTGAGGCTAACTATTAATGATTCATTTGTGAGGCTTCAGAGAGGAAATCTTTACCTCTACTTTTTTTCTTTTTGGCTATTTGTTATATATTTTGTACACTGGTGTTTATTATGATACCTAGATAAATTGGTTTACTGTTTAACCAATATATAATAGTGATCATATGTTTAATATGCATATGTTAAGTATGACTGTCTTGTTTTATGATTACTTGTTAACATGCAAGGTAAGTTTTGTTTTGACTTTGCATTTTCTTACATTTGCCATGTTACCACTTCGCAGTAAAATAGATTCAGTCATTAAATTACCATGGCTGGTTTCAAAAAGAATTTTTTTTTTTCAGTCTTATTGAGATATAATTGAAATATAACATTATGTAAGTTGAAAATATATAGTGTAATGAGTTGATAATGTATGTATGTTATGGGCATGATTATCACAGTAAAGTTAGTCAATATAGAAATACTGTGAATCCATGATTGCTGTTGTGGTGAGGCTCTAATAATTTCATTGAAGACTTGTTTCTTTCAGAAATTAGACTTCCCAGTGAAATGCCTCAATAAAAGAAACTATTGTATCATTTAATGGGGAAAGGAGTGAGTTGAAGCAACAAGTAAGTTAATATGGATAGGATAATTAGATTGCTATTACTTACACAGAATATTTTCATAACTTTCTTTACAGTGTATTCCCTTATTCGTGGAAGCAGCTTTAGAGAGACTGACAAGAGAGGTGAAGACAAGTGAACTTCGAACAATGTGCCTGCAAGTTGCCATTGCAGCTTTGTATTATAATCCACACCTACTACTTAACACCTTAGAAAATCTTCGCTTTCCTAATAATGTTGAACCAGTTACAAATCATTTTATTACACAGTGGCTTAATGATGTTGATTGTTTCTTGGGGTAAGTGGCATATATTGGATATTTATTTACTTTATAAGAAACTCTGCTTATTAAGAAAAAAAGAAAGAAATCTTTATTTTATTTTTTAGGCTACATGACAGAAAGATGTGTGTTCTGGGCCTGTGTGCTCTTATTGATATGGAACAGATACCACAAGTTTTAAATCAGGTTTCTGGACAGATTTTGCCAGCTTTTATCCTTTTATTTAATGGATTAAAAAGAGCATATGCCTGCCATGCAGAACATGAGAATGACAGTGATGACGATGATGAAGCTGATGATGATGATGAAACAGGTAAGGGATTTGTGATGGAGGAAGCCAGACTTTCCTAGTTAGAATATCACTGGACTTAATTTGTTTTATTAGCCCTTTTCCTAAAGAAATGTGGGGTCATAGCCAAATGTTTTTATTTTCATTATTCATAGAAAGATAATCTTACCTTCCCCCAAGGGTAACATCCATGAAGACAGGAACTTCTCTTATATCTTTAACACATAAAGTACTTCTAGGCAATTATGGTTCTCCTTCTTTTTAACAGGCTTAATTCATTTTATTTTTCTTGTATAAAATTATGTAGTGCCCCTGATCGGTATAGCTCAATGGGTTGGGCATTGTCCTGCAAACCAAAAAGTCACCACTGCAATTCCTGGTCAGGGCTCATGCCTGGGTTGTGGGCCAGGTCCTCAGTTAGAGTCGTGTGAGAGGCAGCACGTTGATCTTCATGTCATTGATGTGGTGGCCCAGTTTGGTGATGGGGATCCACTCCTTGTGCCCAGCCTTGACTCTGTAAGCTCCAGGGCCTTGGCCCTGGCCCAGACCCCAGCCATGACCCCGATCGGCTCTGGATGCCACTGCCAAGTCCTCTGCATGGAAGCCACAGTGGCCTCCCCCTTCCAGGGCCTCCAGGCTGTTCCATAGCATCTGGCATCATCCATCATTTGGTGTTAATTCTGAAAAGAAGGCATTTATGGTTCTTAGTGTTGACAAACATGTATCATTTTTTAGTGCTATAACATAAGCATCCTAACTATAAAATAAATTGGATGTTGCCTAATACATTTCACATGTAAGACACTGTAGACTTCAGGAGTATATATTAATAGAATGTTGGTTAAGAAATTATTTTTAACAGTTCCAAAGTAAGATAGCTGTTGCCATTTTTGTCTTTTATCATTCACTAACTCCGCCAGCTGTTAAAAAATCTTGCAAAATGTGTTCTATGGATATACTATAAACTATATTACTTTCCTATTGGTGTTTTATTTGTTATAAACCATATGACTCAGAGTAAACCAAGTGCTGAATCTTATTTGAAATCCTTTTTCAAACCTCTAATATTGAGAATTGTGGTTGGGTTTCTTGCATTTCAGTGAGAATTTTTTCCTACTTTTTGTTAAACATATACTTAAACACCATTTTCTGGGGACTCTTCCTTGAATTTATTCTATTGTGATTTACTGTTATCTCTCTCAGTTTACTGAGTAACAGAAATATTGCAGTACTAACAAAAGTGCCTGTTTTATGTCTTGGCAGAGGAACTAGGGAGCGATGAAGATGACATTGATGAAGATGGTCAAGAATATTTGGAGATTCTGGCTAAGCAAGCAGGTGAAGATGGTGATGATGATGATTGGGAAGAAAATGATGCTGAGGAGACTGCTCTGGAAGGCTATTCCACAATCATTGACGATGAAGATAACCCGGTTGATGAATATCAGATATTTAAAGCTATATTTCAAAGTAAGTCAACTTGTTGTATGTGATTCATATAGCTCTATATGATCCATTTCCATGAACCAGTCTGTTCTTACATTTTTTTCCTTAGGGGGATTTGGGTATATCAAATCCAATACACTATGATATAAGATTGTTGTGCAAAGTAACCAAAGTTATTTCTACTGTTGTCATAGTTTGAGAGCATTTTCTTCATCCTGTTATTTTTATTTAGACTATAATTTTGAAACATGCATATTACAGGAAAATAGCGTAGTTCAAAAAGTTTACACACTGACAGTTCCTCTTTCCCACTTCTGATTTCTAGCCTCCCAGCTTATTCTAGAAATATCTACTCTTCTGTTTGTGTGTGTTTGCATATCTTTTCTTTCCAGCCAAACTGACACTTACCTGTCTGAGCATTGGACAATTTATAATTAATGGTCTCGGAATCCTTTCCTTTTTTTTCACCATGCATATGTCCCTTGTATAGCTATTAAGCGAAGTAGGGAAATACATGGTCAGGCTTGCTGCCATTCTATCTCAATTCATCTAGTGCTAACATTTTGAGGTTTTTGTCACCTGGTCTTGTGACAGTTGGGAAAATTTATTCTCCCTTTGTCACAGATTGAGTTTGACCATTATTTAGAGTATAATATTAAAAATGTGTGAGCATCGATTTTAACAAGTATTGCAGAGCTTTCTATAAAAAGATAGCAGGTGTATTTAAGAAAAGTTTTTGAATAGGCAGTGCAGAAATAAATGAAGCTTTTATTTTGTACCATTCACACCTTTATGTGCATCTAGTTAATGCTTTCTGTTTTTGTTTTTTATTTAGAGACCTGAGAATTTTTATCTAAACTTTCCCTAGTTTGTTACTTATAAGAACTGGTTTAGGCTCTGAGTCCTTATTTGCTAAAAATGAGAATGGTTATGGTTTTTTTTGAGACATTAAAGCTAAACCAGATTTTTTTCCTCCCTGTATCATTTGTTTCGCAAGTAACTTAAAATTCATTATTGAGGGAACATAAAATAGATCAGAATTTTAGTATTGGAGGTGGAGTACAGGAACAGAATTGAAAGGAGCTATCAGGCCTTTGTTATTATTGCCATTTTCCCCGTTTCTTTTCTTTTTGATAGCTATACAAAATCGCAATCCCGTGTGGTATCAGGCTCTGACTCATGGTCTTAATGAAGAACAAAGAAAACAGTTACAGGATATAGCAACTCTGGCTGATCAAAGAAGGGCAGCCCATGGTATGTTAATTGACCATAACCCCTCTTTAATGTAATTCATGATTTAATACAGCTTTAAAATTTTATATTATTTTTAAAGGTTTTATTTATTTATTTTAGAGAGGAGGGAAGGATTGGAGAAAGGGAGAGAAACATCATTGTGTGGTTGCCTCTAGTGTCCCCCACTGGGGACCTGGCCCACAACCTGGGCATGTGCCCTGACTGGGAACCTGGGACCCTTTGGTTCTCAGGTGAGCACTCAATCCACTGAGCCACACCAGCCAGGGCTAAATGATTTTTAATTATATAAAATTTATAGTTGTTGCAGGTGATAGGAATTCACTGTAATCTGAAGGAATGAAATGAATTTTGTGTTTGACAACAGTTTACTGATTTTTAAGTGTAGTTGAAGACTACTTTCAGTTTGCAGAAGCTTTAATAAGGTTGCTCAAGCTTATGGTGATGGCTTGGTAGTTGAAAATCCTATTAAAAAGTGTAAAAAAAAAACAAGTTTGGAAACTCAGAATTATCTTAAACATTCTAGCCAGTATTCATTTCGCAAAAGAACATTTTAGATAATGCATAGCCTAACTTTGGAACTTCCTGCTTAATACTAGTAGTTAAGCTTTTATTAATGTGTCATTTCTTGTTTTCTCCAAAGTAGTAAGATGATCACATGTTCTATTAAAATATCACTTACTTCTTTTCCAGAATCCAAAATGATTGAGAAGCATGGAGGATACAAATTCAGTGCTCCAGTTGTGCCAAGCTCTTTCAATTTTGGAGGCCCAGCACCAGGGATGAATTGAGTTACCACTTTCCTTCTGTGTGATTGTAGTATTGAGCTTGTGTTCCTCCTAGTAGCAGTTCCAGAACTGGTTCATGTTATCTACTCTAAACTAATTGATCAATAGATGAACAAAAGGAAAAACAAAACAAAACAAACCCCAGAGGTCAGACCTGATCATGCAACTTGGCACTGAAAAAGAATCCAGAGGGATTTAAGTGTGGGGGGTGGAATGGAGGGGGGGGTATTTTCTTTATTTTTTGAAGAAGGAAAGATTCTGACTGAAAGTTCAGGTGACACTGTGGAAATATGAAACAAGAGGGGATGTCATGAAGGCAGCTTTTCTTTTTCTGAGGAAAAACTAGGCATGGGCTACAGGACTATTTAAAATGTCTCATTTACAGTATAAGCTCAAAGGTAGATGTAATTTTATACCTATGAGTATTTGTCTGATTTCTGTCTCCTCACCGTTGGGCATCTATTCTTCATATGTAAATAAGGTAATCGACAACCTTATTCAGTCTTTATCTTTTCACTCATCAAAGATTGTTTCTATGTAGATTGGACATTTATTGTAGCACTACATAACTGATTTTTAAAAATCTGTAAATGAATTAGCACTTTCATATTGAAACAAGCCTGCTAGCCTATGTATAAAATAGCAAAATGTTTGCTGTTTATAAAAAGAAGGGATGTAATGGGGTGGGGGGCAGGGGTTATTTCAAGTTATTAATTTAAAAATGTACTAGCAATTTTGTACCTGGTGACTTTGTGGTGCGCTCACCTCTGATAGTGACTTGAATTCGGTATGTTAAAAGGGGTTAATGATATTTCATTGCTGCTAAAAAAATGGCAACTCCCTCTGTGTCCTGTTTTTTCTTAAAGCTCTCGGTGTACAAGTGGATATTTGGATACAAGACCTTACTGTAACAAATAAGAAAGGTGATATTTGAAGCATGTAAATTGGATATAAGGTTCTACTTTTAAAGAGTTATCAAAGAGTTATGGCTAAACATCAATATATGCAATCTATTAAAATAACTTAATTCGGCTATTACGTCTTGATTTGATTGCAGTGTTTTCCTAATTATAAAAATTTTTCCTCATTGGCCTGTTTTTATTCTGTACCTAAAAAGGGTGCAAAATACTTTTAAAATTTGACATCATATGCCCTCTCCTGTTGCCCCTCGATTGTGGTATCAGATCTCAAATGGATAGGCTGAAGGCACATGGTTCCCTCCAAAAACCACTATTGATACCACTGCAAAAACAAGCGAGCAACCAATGTAGAGAGATTGGCTTGCTTCCCTCTATCCTAACTGCATGTTCGAAAAATAAGTCTTTATTGATCTTAAACATTTGTCAGATGAGTCATATACATTGGATTATTTTTTATATACATGCGTGCACACAATATTTCAAATTGAAAGCAACATCTCAATAGATTCAAAACAACTAAATGCTGTTATCTATAACAGACTAAATTTATAACTGTAAAAATGGAACATGCACATATTGATATTTAAAATGCATAATGAAGAAAACCCATTGGTGTTGTGTTTTTCTTGTATGCCAATAATTAAGCCACTATTGTTGGCACTGTTTGGTTTTCTGTTTTAACACTGAAGGAGTAAAAATACTTCCTATATTTATGAATTTACTATGAAAATCTTGGCAAAAAAAATTGTCTAAAATGTGTGGGTGAAAACTTAATCAAGTGTGTTTCTATTTTTCCCCCCACCAAATTGGACACCATCTGTATACCATAGGTTGCTTAAGGGGATTTCACTATTATATAAAATCAATAAAATTAAAATGGAGTAGTTGTATATATGAAACATTGTGTACAGAGGGGAGATATTGAATAGTATTAAACATTTTCGTCTTCATCTTTTGTCCCTTACCTAATATTTAGTCTACTTTTTTAAATTTCAGACTTCACTGCTCTTTGAATTGATAATTTCAGTTTTCACATTGTTAATGGAAAACCATATCTAATAAAGGTTTTAGTTATTCCAGTGCACAGTATGAAAATTCTCATTTGCTGAGATTTTGTTTCAAGAAAATGTATTGGTATGTCTTTGAGAACAAGTTTTATTGTTTCCTCTGTCATACAATCCAAACTAATTTCCATTTATGGATTTGAAGTGAAATTAAAAACCTTAAAATTAAACTATATTTAATATTAAAGTGTTCAAATGGTAGTTTCTAATGCATCTAATATATACCTTATTTTCAGTATTTCTTGAAATTAAACATTATATTATACTTGATTATAGATTGTGGATCTTGATATGTTAGTGTTAGGCAAGGTTGTAGGACTTTTGATAACTTATATTTTTGATCCTCATCCAAGGATAAATTTATTGATTTTAGAGAGAGGAAGGGAGAAAGAAACTTTGGTCAGTTGCCTCCCATACACACCCTAACTGGGAATAGAACTGGCAACTTTTTGGTGTACAGGACATGCTCCACCCAACATAGCCACCTGGCAAGGCCTGATGACTTTTTGACAGTATTTACAAATGTGTAGTAAACTACATGTAGGTTTTATTTACCTACAGCCTTTCCCACAATTTCACTAACCTATAACATTTTTATTCATTTATGTATGTGTGTATTTTTAGAGAGTGGGGAAGGCAGAGAGAAAGGGGGAGAAACATCAATGTGAGAGACAAACATCAGTCGGTAGCCTCTCTTGTATGTGCCTCGGCTTAGGATGTAACCCACAACCTAGGCATGTGCCCTGATTGAGAATCAAACTAGTGTGACCTTTTGCTCTGTGGTAGGAAGTCCAACCAACTAAACCACACTGGTCAGGGCCCTGTAACATTTTTCAATTTGTAGAATTCTGATTTTGTGTGGGTTTCAGTATTTGTCTTTTTTAGTGGCTGTCAGCATATAATTTTGTTTTTTATCAGTATTAAATGAAGTTCATTTGTCTATGCAGGTTATAAAATGGTGATTGCAAACTCACACACTTCATCAGGATGGTGACTGTTATGCTCACCGCTAGAAGAGACCAGAGTATAGAGAAGGGTTGGTCAAACCATAGCCCTCCCTATTCAGCCTCAGATATAGCCCCTGAAGCAAATACGAAGAAAAAGTCATTAAAAATTGTATTAATATGAATACAACAGGTCTTTGGGAAGGTACAGTACAATCTCTTATGCATATAGTAGGTTTTCCAAAGTTTGTAAGAATGACCTAAAATTACCTGAAAACATCAGTTATAAAAATTGCAGCTGTTCTATATAAATTTGTTTTGGTGACAATTACCTGTGACTATTTGTTAACATCCAACCTGAAGTTTAAACTTTACCCTTGATGAAGTTGGTCACCTTTGAAATAATACTTCGGTGCATGGTTTCTTACAAAGGGAAACTAGGTCCCATCTGGAAACCCAGGATTTTATCATTATGGGAGGAATAAATATCTTAATTTACCTCTCATCCAAGGACATCTTTTAAAAAGATTTTATTTACTTATTTTTAGAAAGAGGGAGTGGGAGGGAGAAAGACATCATCGATATGTGAGAAAAACAATCAGTTGCCTTTCACACTCCCTCAACCAGGGACACTGCTACACAACCCTGGCATGTACGCATGTACCCTAACTGGGAATCCAACCACAACCTTTTAGTCTACAGGATGAAGTCCCAACTGACTGAACCACAGTAGCCAGGGCAGGAATAAATATAAGTAACTTTTTTTGTGTGTGTCTGAGGTAATCCTCCTTCAGGTTTTTAAAGCATAGGTGTTAATTCTTTTGTATATTTATACAAAAGACTGAAATTATTTATAGACTGAAATTTTGTCGGTTACTTTGAATCCTTTAAATGCTTCCTATCCATCTTTTGTTTCTTTCAAAATCCTTTTAATAAACCAAAAACACAAGGAAACTTTCTCAACCTGAAAAATGGCATCTATTCAAAACTTAAAGACTTGAAAATGAAGATTGAGAACTAGACAAGCATGCCCCCAGTTGCCATTTCTATTCAACATTTACATGAGGTTCTAGCCAGGACAATTAGGCAAGAAGAGGAAATAAAAGACATCCAGATTGGAATGGAAGTGAATTCACAGATGACATGATCTCAAAACCCTAAGGAATCCACACAAAAAGAGCTAATGACCATCAAGATTGTAGGAAACGAGGTAAATATACAAAAATCAGTTGTATTTCTATATAGCGGTGAAATTAAGGAAATTCCATGTACAATAGCATGAAAATATACTTAGGAATAAATTTAACAAGTGAAAAACATAGGACTATAAACCTGTTGAAAGACCTAAATAAATAGACATCCATGTTCATGGATTGGAAAATAATAGGGAAATATCTCCCAAGTTGATCAATAGATTCAGTGTAATTCTCATAAAATCTCAGGTACCTTATTGCAGGATTGACAAACTGATCCTAAAATCGGTATGTAAATATAAGGGATGCAGAATAGCCCATCATAAATGTGAACATGATTCAGTAATTGTGACAGTGATACTGGCATAAGCACAGGCATACTGACCAAGGGAATAAAATTGAGTCTAGTGTGAAACTCTTTAATTTGTGGTCAACTGATTTTCAACAAGGATGCCAAGACTATTCGATGTATGAGAGAATCTTCAACAAACTGTTCCAAGACAGCTGGGTACTTACATGCAAAAGCCTGAAGTTGGTCCCTTACCTCAGTAATTTACAAAAATTAAAGTGATTGAAAGCCAGTATAAGACCTCAAAGTATAAAACTCTTAGGGAAAAAATATAGGCATAAATCCTTTTGACTGTGATTTAGGCAGTGCAACGGTTTTCTTGGATATAACACCAAAGCAGAAGCAAATCCGCATTATGTAACAGCAAAAAACAATTTATGGTAAAGGTAGGAAAGAGCCCCAGCTGTTGTGGGTCAGTGGCTTGAGCATCAGCCCGTGAACTAAAGGGTCGCTGATTAGATTCCCAGTAGACACATGCCTGGGTTGTGGGCCAGGTCCCCACTGGGGGCAGTGTGCAAAAGGCAACCACACAGTGATGTTTCTCCCTCTCTCCTTCCTGTCCCTCTGTCTAAAAAAAATTTTTTAAGTAGGAAATACAAGTAGACATTTCTCCAAAGCCAGTATCACTGGAAAAGATGCTCAGCATTGCTAGTCACTTGAGAAATGCAAATGAGGATAAAAATAATGTATTTCACATGTACTAGCATGTCTGTAATTAGGAAGACAATTACACATGTTGGTGAAGATGAGAAATTAGGAACATCATACACTGCTAAAATGTAAAATGGTTATCTGGTGGAAAAGTTTGGAAATTCCTCATAAGATTGAAGGTAGTGTCACCCAGCAATTCCATTTCTAGAGTCAAGAGAAATGAAAGGCGTGTCCACACAAGAACGTGTACATGATTGTTAACACTACCGTTGTAGCCAAAAGGTGGAAATACCCAAGAAAAGCTGTCAGTTGAATAAACAAAATGTGGTGTATCCATAAAATCATGTATTTGGCAATAAAAAAGAATGGAATACTGTTAACATGCAGCAACACTGATGAGCCTTGGAAACTGAAAAAAGACAAGACTCCATATGAAATGTCTAGGCTTGGTAAATCCGTAGAAGCAGAAATCAATGGTTGCTGGGAAGGGATGGGGAGGAAATGAAGTGGCTGTTAATGTGTGCAGGGTTTCTTTTAGGGATGAAAATGTTTTGGACCTAATGATGGTTGCATAGCCTTGTGAATATACTAAAAATGACTTAAGTGTATACTTAAATGTTGAATTTTATGATATACGAGTATCTCAATTTTCAGTTTTTGTTTAAAGCAAGTCTTGAAATTTAGTTCAAGTTCTCTAAAACGTAACATGAAATGTTTATGTATTTAATACATTAAGAACAACTTTACTCATGGCTATTATCTGTAAAATAGTCTCAAGAGATTTTATTACCCCAATATTTTGGCTACTAGTTCATTTGATTTTTAATCCCCATTACCCAAACAGCCCAAGCTGGTGCCAAAGTTGGGATGGAGATCCTTAAAATCATTTTTTCCTGTAAATTTGCATATAATATTTTTCAATGTAATACATAGCATTAGGGATTTAAGACTGAGCCAGCTCTCCCCCTGCCCACCCCCAGAAAAGAACACTTAGTGTTTTTCTATGAAATGGTATAAAAAGTTCTTTAAGCGTATGAGGAAAATCATGTTAAGAGCAGTGGCTTCATTCGTGTACTATCCACTATTTAACTCTACTGCTGAAACAGTGCGGACTTACTATGTCTATTAATGAAACTTGGTTTTCATTGTTTGGAATGCTCTACTTTAAACAAATATAATTAGGTCCCAAAATGAAGCTATGATTTGTGGATGTAGCCACTTTCAGAGGGACACCTGGAATCTTCAGGGTCTTCAAGATTTATAGCATTGTGTAAATTGAATGCACTTCCTTAGTTTGCCACTAAAATAAACAACATACAATAATCACAATTGGTAAACTTCAAGCTTGGTGATTTTTCAAAAATGAATGAATGAGTTTAACAAGTGGTCCAAGGGTAGAGTTGGTAGATGGAAAACTTGCATTCATACTGTAATTACATCAGTTTGAAATGAGGGGAACCATTCAATTAGCCACTAACAAAACATTAACAGTTGTAGTACAGCTATGCTTATGTCGTCATATAAACTGAGAACCACCTATCTGAGATTGGAAAGGAGCATTTTAAGTAACCTCATCATAAACTTCCAAAACATGTTCTAAGCCCTGATTAATGCTTTCAGTATGGAAACAGATTAACTTAACTGACTTTAGTTTATAGGCCAAGGACTCCCACAAGCCCTATGAAACCACAAACTTTTTAGCATATTGTTCATAGCTTTCATCCCAACCGCAAAAGAACTATTATTTAAGTGCTTAAGAACCACTGCTATAGAGACCATTAAGTGAGAATTGGAGAAAGATGGTTTAACATTAAGTCCTTGAATGCATCTCTAGTAGGCACTGTGCTAATTTGTTTACCTTTATTCTCATACTGTGAATCCTGCCAATCACACCATGGCATGAGCTTTTTTTTTTTTTTCTTCTTTGCATAAGTGGTTTTTACCTTAAGGATGAGGCAACAGGTTCTGAGACAAGCTGATACACCTACAGCCACAGCTCCCAATACAGAGCAAGCTACTAGTTTGGTTTTAAATTCTTTTTTTTTAAAAAGCTACAAATCAATGATTTAAAAAATTCAAATTTATTACAGTAGTTTAATAAACCCGTCGTCACCTCTAAACACCTCCCAGAGATGCTTTTAGGATTTAATGCATTTCTTTTTATCTTTTTTTACACATATAATACTTTATTGGTTGTCGTGGTACAAATATGCCCAATTCAATCAACTCTCCAGAAAGTTTTGAGTTACTGTTTTTAAAATCACAATGGCAGTTTTTAAAGGGGGCTAGAAATAAATTAGCCTATTGATAAATTGGCCAGATGGTCCAGCTTTAAAGGCCTGGACTAGCACTGGTTGGAAGTGAAATATTTTCAAGTCATTAATTCAAATATAAGATATAAGGGACAGGAGGTGATTTGGGGGAAAATATGAAGATTATGGATTGCCCTGAATACTTTGTACATTTGAACTCTATAGTCCCTGGTAAATACTGTTAACACAAAGTTCCATTACCTGTGACATCAGAGCTAAGGTTTCTCTGAATAGGTAAGAATTACAGTACCCTATCCAGTCACATGAAGTACAGCATAAGAAATGTAGTCAATAACATTGTAATAACTGTATGGTACTGAAAATATGAGGGGAATACTTTGTAAAATATATGATTGGCGAACCACTGCTATGCACCTGAAACAAACACAAAATAATATTGAATGTAAATTAATTTTTAAAAAATGTTTTAATCTTTAAAAACAAGACCAAAAAAAAAAGTTTTGTAACTGCAATCTGCAATTAACGGGTAACCTAGAACAACTTTTTGAGCTCTGATGGTTGTGGCTCAGTTGGTCGGTCACGGGTTGATGCCTGGTCAGGACACATGCCTGGGTTGTGGGCAGGTCCATGGTTGGGGCCTGTGCAAGAGGCAACCAATCTGTTTCCCTCTTCCTCCCTTCCCTTCTCTCTGAGAATAACACCTTAAAATAAATGTCTTTTAACAAGCAAAATAGAGACAGAATCATAAAGAGCAGGCTGACAGCTCTGGGTGTTGGGTGGGGTGGAAGACAGTATAAGGGGGATAAATGGTAAAAAATATATATAAAATTAATACATAAATTCTTGAAATTCTGTATTTTAATGAGTAGACTACAGGCATGAGACTTAGTAATAAATGACTAAACTGCAGAGAAATATCGTTTTTTTTAATAACATTTCTGATTACCAAATAGATACAACACCTAGAAGATATAGAATGTATAAGTTAAAACACCCTGGATTATTTTTTAAAAAACCTTGTTTTTCATCTGAACTCTTATACTCCCTTATGTCAAAGGGAATCTATCCATTGACTACAAAGCTGCTTTCAGTAAGCCAATTCCTTCAGTTTCAAGTAACCTAATACAATTTTGTTACATTTTTTCATTTTCTAAGAGCATAACGAAAAAAAACTTTAAAGGTCTAAATAGTATGTATTCAAACGAAACTAAAAGTCGTATTTTTCTTGGATTGGCGTTTGGGCACCAATTAATTACTCAAGTAAACTTGAGTAGGGTCAGCTTGCCCCCTACTCCCCACCAAGAAATAAGGTACCATTGAAATCTCGAACTAGGCCCAACTGTCCATCAAAACATTTTATTTTAATTTAGAGAGCTATTTTTAACTTCCTTTTAACCCCTTGGCCTTTCATAACAACCTGAAACACCAAAGACACTCTAGCGCGTTCCAATTTTTGCAAGTCCAACACTAACAACCTATTACAACTGGCCGGCTTCCTCATTCTCGTTGTAACTCAGCTCTACACCTGGAATGACCGATTTAACAAACTTTGAGTCTGTACACTTTTATCTCATCTTTATTCAGCCTGGCTGCCAAAACAAATGAACTTACTGAATACTCCTAAAACGGCTAGTATTTCCAATAGTTGCAGCTGGGGTTGGGAAGTGGAAAAACAATTATCTAAATTTAATAACTAACTGGTATTCATTCTGACTAGGTTCAGGGAGCCAGAGGAAATGCTTTTCCCAACCTTTTCGCTTTCCTTTAATTCGCGAAACATAGAAAAGGGGCAAAGTGAAAATGAAGGTCGACTTAAGAAAAAAGAAAAGGTACGACACCATTAAAGACTTCTGAACCTAAACATTAAAGTGCAAAAGGAACCGCAGTCTCCCAATCAGAGTCCAAGACCATATCACTGTTGCTAAACAACTCCGAGACTTTGGGAGGGAGGGAGCGGCTATGAGGCTCACCCTCCCACAGAAAGGTGATGCTCGGATGACTGAAACGAGAAGTTTGGCAATCATTGACTGCCATACAGCAACTCTCGGGAAAGCGGAGCCCTCCTCCAAAACCGAAGGCCCCAGCTGGCACCGAGAGCCCCCAGGGAGCTGTTATGCATCCCATCTTGTCCTACTCCTCACAACCATTTCCCTCCCAACGGTGCGACAAACGGCAATCTCTAGGCAAAGCCCAACTAGTCTCCACAACACGCTCCAACAAGCCCACCGTGAGAGCCAAGGCCATCTCCTAGCCCCTGTGGGGAAAATGGCGCCAACCACCCCTTTTCCCTCCCGGCTAATCACAAGGACCAGCCTCCCTCCCTCACTACAAAATGGCGTCTCCCGCAGGAGCCCCCGAATCAGCATAATTCACTAGTTAGCGAGGCGGTGTCAGTCTGGGATAAGCGGTTCTGCCAACCACTGAGACACAGGAACTTTGATTCCGCTCTTCAGCCAAGCCACTCAAGCGCTTGTTTTAAGGCATGACGTCAAGAGAATGGGGCGTGGACAAACTGATCTCTCGCGTCCCATAAATTTGAGCCAATGGTAAGCAGGAAGCGTCTAATGAGTGACGTAGCGACAGCCCAATGGAGGCTAGGGGCGGGCTTCAGACTGGGTATGCGGGTTGCGGGGCCTGGGGGCCGGGCGGCTGTTTCCTGTCCTGGTGCATGGTGGTCGGACGAAGGAATTGTTGGAAAATTTTCTCGGAGGTTCGTATATAAATGTGTTTTTACCCAGTGTGCATTATTCTCCGCCCGGCCGCCGCCCTTAGCGCGGCGGCGCGGGCCCACTCGGGCCCCGGCCCTGACTCCGGCTGCTCAGTTTTCGTCGCAGGCCCTTTTGATTTTACGGCGGGCAGCGGCGCCTGGGCAGAAGCAGTTTATTAATAACCCGCGGCCGCCACTCTGGGGCGGCGGAGCTTTTCTTACCGAAGACACCCCCCCCAACTCTGGTCTTTGCTCGGTGCCCCGCCCGTTCCCCTTAGGGGACCGCAGAGGAGAGGGACGGGAGGGTGGAGCCCTCGGGAAGCTGGCGGCGCCTCTCGTCTTGACCTTCTTGCGGAGCGAGTCCCCAGGCGCTCCCGTGGTGAAGCTTCTCCGCCTGGGACGGCGGGCCATGGTCTGTACCAGGCCCCAGCTGTGGCGCCGGCGGCAGGACTGGCCGTGGGCCCGCTTGGACCCCGCCTGAAGAATGCACCTAGAATTTCTTCCCACCTATATCGTGCACAGATTACTACTTTCTCTCACTTAAAAAAATTTTTTTAGGTCATTTAAGGTCTAAAACCGAATATTTAGAAATTGTTGATTTTATCATTCCTCCTTTTTTTTTTTTTTTTTTTTTTTTGTCGGTTTTGGCCAAAGAGAACGATTCCTTCGGTTGCTTTGTAACATTGTGGAACGTGAACCAATTTTTATTCCCTCCTGTTTTTTTTAAACAGTAAAGTGACCACACTAACGAAGTTAAGAAAGAAGTAGGGGGAAAGAGTACCATTGCTAAACCCATTATTTGTTTAAAATCAACTTAAGCCTTTGCTTTGGAAGTGTCTAATCAGCTGGTATAATTATGGTGGGATGTAGTGAAAAATTGTAGGCTGGAGGTTGTGGTCAGCTTTGCCCTGAGTCTTACTAGAAGATACATGGATTTTTCTGTAGTTGACAAAAATATGTGCAATACTTAATATTTTCTCTCCCTGCGGGTATAGTTTAAGTTCATTGATAAGTGTTTAGTAAGAGAATAGATGGTAAGGAGATCATCCAAAAACTGATGAGATGATCAGATTTGTAACTAATTCAGGTATATTTCGGAAACTCTATAGCCTCTCCCCACCCCTGCCTTTAAGAAAAATGATAGCTTTATTGATATAATTCACGCACTATACAATTCATCCATTTAAAGTGTGTAATTAAGTAGGCTTGGTGTATTCAGAGTTGTGCAGCCATCACCACCATAAATTTTAAAACATGTTCATCACACCAAAAAGAAACTCCCTGTTCTCTTTAACCCCCAACTTCTTCCCCAACCACTAATTTACAGATTTGCCTGTTGTGAACATTGCATAGGAATTTCAGTGTGTGGGCTTTTGTGACTGGCTTCTATCAGTTGCATAACATTTGCAAGGGTCCTCCATGTTATAGCAGTATCAGAACTTCATGTCTTTATTGACAGTTATTTCATGTATAGACGTTATGTTTATCCATTATCTGTTGAGGGACAAGACATGGTTTGTTTCCACCATTTGTCTGGTATAGATAATGTTGCTATGAACACTGTACAAGATTTTGTGTGGACGTACGTTTCGTTTCTCTTGGATATATACACCTAGGAGTAGAATTTCTTGGTCATGTGGTTGGTAACTACATGCAGCCTTTTGAGGAACTGGCAAATTGTTTTCCAAAGTGGCTGCACCATTTTACATTTCTACCAGCAGTGTATGAGAGTTCCCATTTCTTCATGTCTTTGTCAGCACTTCTTATTTAGTGGGTATGAAGTGATATCTTAGTGATTTTGGTTTGCATTTCCCAATAGCTAATGGTATTGAACGTTTTTTCATGTGCTTATTTGCCATTTGTAGATATACATTCTTTAGAGAAATGTTGATTTTTATCTTTCCCCCATTTTTAAGTTGGCTTATTTGCCTGCTATTGAGTTGTATGAGGTCTTTTTATATAAAAGTCTCTTACAAGATTACATGATTTGCAAAATGTCTGTAGCCCTTTGCTGCAAATTGAGATATTGCTGTGAGGTAAGGACTTGTTGTGTTCTTCATGGAAAGATGAGCTACCTGTATTCAGGAATTGTGCCTCTACTATTACTTAAGATGTCACTAATGATGATGTAGTTGCACTTTATGATTATGTGAGGAGAATTTCCTGAGTCCTGAGATTTTCATTGTTACTCCATTTTGAAGTTTTTAATCTAGTTTTTGTTTTAATCTGAGGTTTCCCCTAGTTCTGAGTCTTTTTGCTCCTGGCTTTATTTCAGAACACAGTGGCTTTTTAAAGAGTTCAGTTGCATGTGTCATTGCTTGTTTCTGTGCTTAATCTGTAAGACAGTGTTTTAAACTTTATTGTACTGTCAGAATTATTTTGGACTTCTGGCCAAGATGGAGGCGTAGGTAGACACACTGTGCCTCATTGCACAACCAAAATTAAGGACAACAAAAATTTAGAAACAAAAAAAAAACAGATCTGACAGAAAATTCAACCGTAAGGAAGTCTGATAACCATTCATCCAGACCAGTAAGAGGGGTGGAGTCGGCGGCCAGTGGAGAGGGGTCACAGCAGGAAAAAGTGGTGGTTGGCAGTCCCAGGCACACAGGTGGTGGCTGGCAGACCCACTGAGGCATGCAGGGCAGCTGGATGACCGGGGACCCACATTCATGCGCAGCCCAGGACCCCAGCACCAGGAAATGAAACCTAAAAGCACTGATTGAAAACACTTGTGGGTGTTGAGATGCCAGGAGAGACTCCCAACCACACAGGAGAGTTCATTGGAGAGACCCACGGGGTCTTAGAACATACACAAGCCCACCCACCTGGGAACCAGAACGGCCCGATTTGCTTGTGGGAAGTGGAGGAAGGGACTGAAGTACAAGAGAGAGCAGAGCAAGCGCCATTGTTCCCTCTCTGACCCTGCCCCCACATACAGCATCACAACCCAGCAACTGGGTTGCCTTGCCCTGGTGAACACCTAAGGCTCCACCCCTGCCTATGTAGCAGGAACAACCAGACAAAAAAAAAAAAAAAAAAAGACTCAAACAAAAGAACAGATCAAAGCCCCAGAGCCAATACATCTAAGTGACCAAGAGATAGCCAGCCTATCAGAGGCAAAATACAAAGCACTGGTGATCAGGATGCTCACAGAACTGGTTGATTTTGGTCACAAATTAGATGAACAAATGAAGGCTATATTAAGTGAAATGAAGGAAAATGCATAGGGAATCAATAAAGATGGGAAGAAAACTGGGACTCAAATCAATGGAGTGGACCAGAAGGAAGAAAGAAATAACCAAACAGAAAAGAATGAAAAAACAAGAATTCAAAAAAAAAAAAAATGAGAGGCTTAGGAACCTCCAGGACATCTTTAAACGTCCCAGCATCCGAATTATAGGGGTACCAGAAGGGGAAGAGGAAGAACAACAAGTAGAAAACTTATTTGAACAAATAATAAAGGAGAGCTTCTTCCCTAATCTGGCAAAGGAAATAGAAGTCCAGGAAGCTCAGAGAGTCCCAAAGAAGGTGGACCCAAGGAGGAACACAGCAAGGCACATCATAATCACATTAGCCAAGATTAAAATGAAGGAGAGAATTGTAGAAGCTGCAAGGGATAAGGCAGAGTCACCTACAAAGGAGTTCCCATCAGACTGTCAGCTGATTTCTCAATAGAGACCTTGCAGGCAAGAAGGGGCTGGAAAGAAGTATTCCAAGTCATGAAAGTCAAGGACCTACATCCAAGATTGCTCTATCCAGCAAAGCTGTTATTTAGAATGGAAGGGAAGATAAAGTGCTGCTCAGATAAGGTCAAGTTAAAGGAGTTCATCATCACCAAGCCCTTGCTATATGAAATGTTAAAGGGACTTATCTAAGAAAAAGAGGATAAAAAATATGAACAGTAAAAAGACAGCAAACTCACAGATGTTAACAACCACACCTAAAAAACAAACTAAGCAAGCAACTAGAACAGGGACAAAAACTGAGAAATGGAGATCACACGGAGGGTAGCAACAGGGGAGTGGGAGGAGAGAGGGAAAAGGTACAGAGAATAAGTAGCATAGACGGTGGGTAGAAAATAGGGGAAGGGCAAGAATAGTGTGGGAAATGTAGAAACTAAAGAACTTATGACACATGGACAGGAACTAAAGGCAGAGAATGTGGGTGGGAGGGGGTGTGCAGGGTGGAGGGGAATGATAGGGGAGAAATGGGACAACTGTAATAGCATAATCAATAAAATATATTTAGAAATTAAAAACTTGTTTTTCAGATGGATTTAGACTTAGAAGTCTCCCTCTCATTCTTTGAAAAGAAACTTTTGAAAACAATGATAAATTTTTCTCTATCCTTTTCCATAAGTCTAATCCAATTTTAAAGCTGCTGCAGCAGCCCTGACTGGTGTGGCTCAGTGGGTTGGCCATCGCCCTGCGAACACAAGGTTGCTGGTTCCCTTCCTGTCAAGGTACATGCCTGGGTTGCAGGCCAAGTCCCTGGTTGGAGGCATTTGAGAAGCAACCAGTCGATGTTTTTCTCTCTCTCTTTATTCTCTCCCTAGAAATGAATAAATAAAATCTTAAAACACAAAGCAAAACTGCTGCACTGGGAACTCTGGAACCTGTGGAAATGACTTATCCATTAATGTGTAGACATGGTCATTAACTCCAAACTACATGTTTTTTACTTAAAATATCACTTAGCACTTAACTTTGATTAGGCACTAAACTGAATGATTTTTTGAGTGGTTTACATATATAAACTTATCACCTTCCCTACAAACCTAAGTCAAATAAATACTGGAGTTATTATCCCTATTTTGCAAGTGAGTCAACTGAAGTTTAGAGTAAGTTGTCCAACTATTTATTACACGGCAAAGCTGGGTCTTGAACCAATGACTGGTTCAAAAGCCCAGTCTCTGAAGTGTAAGCTACCTAGTACTCACCTTCTAACTTTTAAAATATAAAATATCTATAGTTTCTAGAGTAATACAGTATTTTGAGTACTATACATAATATGCTGTAGCACAGATGTTAATGTACTATTTATACACGTTTTTAAGTTAAATAATGATGGCAATTGGCCTAGTGTTGAAAATACAGACATTTATATAACATGGAGTAATGGTCACAGGAAGTTGGAATCATTAAAATTAATGGCAGTTTATACATGCTGTTAGGGTGGTTGGTGATGTGGGCTGTGAAAGAATTTACAAAGAGAAGATAGTGCTGAGAGTAAAGGGTTTTATTTTTACTTTACCGAGGGAGGAGAAGTGTTAGGTGTGGAGATAGGCACCAGCACTGGTACCAGTGCTGAGGGGTTAGGGCTTTGATTGGGTAATGGGGTGGTTGTAGAGCAGGATGTTTCAGTTACGCTGCAGCTTGTTTCAATGTCATCTTTGGATACAGGGTCTAGAGGTTATTGTGGTGTGGTAAATCCTGTTTGGTAAATTCCTGGAGCCTCTGAGCCTTCAGGGTGCTTCCAGTAATTTTCTAGTCTGGAGGATAAACGTTCATAAAACAGTTAGGGTCAGCCATGCTTTATGGGGTCCAACTAGCTCTGGGAAAAAGGGCCTGAGGAAGTGGCTTTTGTCCTATTAATATATACATGTAATACAGTAGGATATTATAAGTGAGACAGTGAAAAGAACATTGGAATAAAAGAAGTCCTAATCTCTAATCCCATCTCAGGCAGTTAACTAGCCATCACCCCATACAAATTGTATTCATTTATTCAACAAATAATTTAGTAAGCATGTACGATGTACCATGCATTCCTGAAGGCACTAGGAATTCAGGAATGAATAGGATGGATGGGAGCCCTGCTGTCATGGAATTTAGGAACTTAGAGTTCACTTAGAACAGGGTTGTCAAACTCACTTTCACCGGGGGCCACATCAGCCTCCTGGTTGCCTTCAAAGGACTGAATATAATTTTAGGATTATATCAGTGTCACTGCTCCTTAACAGTTAAGTGAGAGCTCTGTACTGCCGCCATGTTGAAACGAGGTGGAGGGACACATTTGGCCCAAGGGCCTTGTGTTTGCCACCTGTGACTTAGAAATTCTGATAAGCGAAATGCTCCTGTGAAAAAGATAGAGTTCTGTGATGGAAAATAAGAAGATGGTGGTAAAATGGATATTTCAGTTAAGAGGTGAAACTGAATAATACATGCAAAAGCAGGAAGAGTTGGGAGTGTACTAAGAACTAGAAGGCCATGTCTGGATGTATATAATGGATGACAGTTGTAAAGCAGTCTGCAACATGAGTTATGTCAGCCTCATTTATTTATTTATCTATTTATTTATTTACCCATTTATTTATTTTAAAAATATTATTATTATTTAATTTTTAGAAAGAAGGGAAGGGAGGGAGAAAGAGATGGAGAGAAACATCAATGTGTGGTTGCCTCTCGTGCACCCCCTACTGTGGACCTGGCCCACAGCCCAGGCATATGCCTGTCTGAGAATTGAACTGGGGACCCTTTGGTTCGCAGGCCAGTGCTCAGTCCACTGACCCATACCAGCCCAGGCTCATTAGATATTTATTGAACATATAATCTTAGGAGTCAAAATTCCGGAGACCCAAAGGACATAGCACATATTCCAGAAGGCTTATAATCTAATGGGCAGACTGGATGTAGGAGTTAAAGGACTGGTAAGATGAGAGAAGAGCATTAGATATCAGGAGTCAGAAGCTTTTCAGCCCAAAACAATGTTCTGTAAACCTCACTTTTCTAACTTGCATAAAGAAAACTGGCACAAAAGTACATCTTCAGTGCTAAAAAGGCTTTAAATACATTATTTCACTTAATTTTTACAACAACCCTATCAGGTGGGTCTTCTTCCATTTTTTTTTCAAAGGAGGAAATGGAGGCTCAGCAGCAGGTTAATTGCCTAGGAACTGAGCAAGATTCAAGTGCATAGCACGCAAAAGAAAAAAAAAAACATAACATGCCAGCAAATATAAAGCCATAATGTACATGAAATCTATGATCATAAAAACATAATAAGGGCCCTGGCCAAATAACTCAGTCAGTTGGAGCATCTTCCTGATGCGCTGGGGTTGCAGGTTCAATCACCAGTGGGCGTACTTGAGGAAGTCAACTGGTAAAATGCGTGAATGGGTGGAAAGGCAAATCAAAGTAACAGCAAATGATGTAGGATTCAAATGATGGCCGAGATCTGGGTAGTAAAGAGCCAGTGACAGTTAAAGGTGGTTCCCTCTGGACTGCCCTTTCTATTATTTTCTACCCCTAGGAAATGCTTACTTATCTTTTTATGCCAAAATTTACATGCCCTGATACTTGCACCCCTGAGGCAAAGTTAAGTGCTGCTTTCGCTATTAATGCTATTAATGCTTCTGTTTATAGTAACTACTTTTTTAAAAAAATCGTGGACATAAACATGGTAAAAAATTCTGAACTTACAGAAGGTACGCAGTAAAAATTAAGTCTCTTTCTCACTCCACCCTCATTTCCTGGTACCATTTCTGGGAGAACCTCTTGAATTTATAAATGTATATACATTGTATAGCATGTATAGATATTTATGTACATATTTAAAAACATGAATGCAGTTATAGGGAAGAAACAAACTTTCCCCTACCCTTAGGGTTCTTCTGGCTGGTCTAATAAATAGATGTGAGACAGATTAGCAAGAGAAAAAAAACAAATTTAATACATATCCCCACAAACATGAGAGCCTTTTGCAGGAATGTGGGTGAGACATGGCAGTGGCTTGGATCAGGGAAGTAATGGCAAAGGTTGTGAGAAGTGGCCGGATTCAGGATAGATTTCTGAAGATTGAGTCAGCAGGATTGCTAACGGAATATAAGTGGGAATCTTAAACCACGTTAAACCCAAAGCACTCTAATTATGGGAATTTTAGACATGGTACAAAACTTAAAAGCAGGACTTGCCAATGCGCTCAATAGTTTACTGATAAATTATGAAAAGCATGCCTTGAATTTTGAGTTCATAGTTTTACCCTGCATATTAAGTGAAATTTCAGCTTATTTCAAAAACTGTTTATTTCCTTGACGCTTTTTTTATGGTTCATAAATATTTTTTGTAGCTTTTATTTCATGTGCATTGTTCTTTGTTCTCAAAGGCTGTATTTTTCTTCAAGGTAAAAAATGTTGTTAGCCCAAATAAATCGAGACTCTCAGGGAATGACAGAGTTTCCTGGAGGAGGAATGGAGGCTCAGCACGTTACCCTGTGTCTGACAGAGGCAGTAACTGTGGCAGGTGAGCAGTCTTATCTGAAGGGATTATGTGGGTTTGGAAATATCACTTATCTTAAGGGAAAATGAAAAATCACAACACTGAATTTATATTCCTTTTCTCATTTCGCTAAAGACAACCCAAAGCTAAGCCTTTCAATAAGCATTTTTACTTTGGTGTAGATGCTGGGTACAGTGGTACAGGGAAATGCTTTTCGTAAATACTAGAAGAAATTGTGCTTGAGTCTAAGTTAAGCAGTCTGCCTTTTGCCTAATCTTCGTTTTAAAAAATTAATTTAAACAGCATGTACACATGACAGTTATCTAAAGAAAATAATTGTCTTTTTGTAATAGATGGTGACAATTTAGAAAATATGGAAGGTGTAAGCTTGCAAGCAGTAACACTTGCAGATGGTTCTACTGCTTATATACAACATAATTCTAAAGGTACGTACCTCATTACAACCCATTGGCTAATATCAGCAACGCATAATAACCTCAGAGTTGGAGCACTTAGCAACTCTACCCCTTCCTAATCCTTCCTAGTTTCAGTTTAACTTAAATATTGTTTTAATAATTTGGGGACACTCTTTTGAGATATTTGGAAGATACTGTGGGGTGTCAAAATTAAGTGAGGGAGAGAGGAGCATCCCTATCTTAATTCTATTAAGACCTTTCTTGCTTTTTATAGTTCAGGTTATTATTTAATGTTTTTAAGAAATATGCAAAAGAGTAAAGACATTTGGTTTTAGTTTTATAACATTGTCTCTGAATCAGTGTTTACTTTGACCCAAGAAATAGCCTAGTTCTCAAACTTCTTGTTTTTATGGAAACCTACTAAACATGTATATACATAGACAAGGGACTTATGCCCCCTGGGATGAGAATGGCCTCACATACACTGACATATCTGTCTGTTCTTCCTAGCTTCAGCTTTCTCCTGTTCAGAGTTACTGTTTCTAGCTGGCTCTGAAAAGTGTACAGGGGTTCGACTCATGTAGCCTGCTGTGATGAGCCACTCTTCCTCTTGAACTTGTCTATTTGGAAATTGGAGGGGAGGAAGGATGGCTGAGGGAGGATTTTCTGCTTTCTGTAGGATCACTGGATGTGTTATTGAATTGCCTCAGAACATTGAGGGAAGAACCAAGATGAACATGATCTTAAGTAGTGTATGTTTTTATAGTTGATATCATTTTGAAATTGTATAAAGTTTAAAATTTTTGCTTTTTCTAATTCAGTGGTTTAAATGTTTTGTTCCAGATGGAAAACTCATAGATGGCCAGGTCATTCAGTTGGAAGATGGTTCTGCTGCCTATGTTCAACATGTACCCATACCTAAAACTAGTAAGTATTTGATACTACTTACCCTCCTGATTTTCATATTTTTAGTATTTTCTGCCTTCATCCCTTCTTATTGCCTAAACTTAGTCCTGATCTCTAGTCCTCCCTCTGAAAGGGAAGATCAGTAGATGTCACAGAGAGCAGTGAAAGACCATTTTACCTTGGGACTTTATCTCAAAAATAAGAGAAAAGAGGTTACTGGACTGCACACTGGAGACAAATGTGCAACAGTCCTAAGTAAATATTTCTGTTATTTGAGCTACATATCTCTGATTTTTTTCTTTTTTCTTTCTTTCAACTCTTCTTATAGAGTTGAATCTATAAGTATCTTAATGTCTTTTTACCATTAAACACTTATTGAGAGCAGTTTACTGAAATTATGTAAATTCAAAGGACCCATAAAGCAAGTGTAGTTTTTATGTGTTTGATTTATTTTATTTTTTTTAATCTTTATTTGTTTTTAGAGAGAGGGAAGGGTGGGAGAAAGAGGGAGAGAAACATCGATGTGTGAGAGATACATCATTTGGTTGCCTCTTGCAAGCCCCCAACTGGGACCTGGCCCACAACCCAGGCATGTGCCCTGACTAGGAACTGAACCAGTGACCCTTCAGTTCACAGGCCTGCACTCAATCCACTGAGCCACACCAGCCAGGGCATGATTTATTTACTCTGTTGTTGCTGAGTTATCAGAAAACATAGGATCTAAATGTAAGCATTGTTCTCGAGCAGGGGACAGTTTACGTCTAGAGGATGGTCAAGCAGTGCAGTTAGAAGATGGAACTACAGCATTTATTCACCATGCCTCCAAAGGTAAAATAGTTTTGGAAATATAAATAAAATAAGAAATGGGTATGTGGCAAAAATAAGAACTATCTGTTGTTAATGAAGTGTTGTCATGTAAAAGGAGATTTATGCTATTTTCAAGTACAAGAAGGCAGATTTTGGCACAGACTGAGCAAAAACTTTCTAATTTGAGCTGTCCAATAACAGGTCTCAATAGCAAACCTCTGTCCCTAAAGGACTTCAAATACAGGCTGCTTTTAAAATACGAAATTAAGTATTCGAAGGTTAAATTGTTGATTTTTTTCTTCCTCTTAAATATAACTGCTTTGTCTATTGTGTTGATCTTTAATTAAAACTAAATAAAAATTTTAAACTGCCTTAAGCAAATACAGCAAAATGTTAATGTTTATTAACTTTGTGTGGGGAGGATGCAGCAGGTAGAATGCATAGGAGTAGTGAGCACAGCTCTGCAGCCGGACTATCTGAGTTCAAATCTCTGTCTGCACCTGGTTAGCTGTGTGACTTTAAGCAAATTACTTAACCTCCCTGTGCTTCAGTTTCGTGATCTGTAAAATGAGGATTATAATCAGTATCCACATCACAGGGTTGTTATGAAACAGAATGTGCAAACATATAAAGCACTTAAAACAATGCTTGTCACACAGTAAATGCTTAATAAACACCAGCTATTGTTATTACTTTATAAAATATTTTATTATAGAATGATGTAACACGTTTTAGAAAGACTGTTTAGTTGTGAAACCAAGGGGAAATTTTTAAAAATTTAGAATACTTTGTAAGTAAATTTGTTTAATTAAAGATAAGAAAGAGTAATCTCTGAAGTTTTTCTTTAGCGGTAGGAGTTAATCATGGGTTCATTTTAGTTGAACAGATTTACTATTTCACAGCGTTGTATATAGCTTTGTGTGGTTATTTAGAGGGAAAAAAAACATGGACTTTGGAGTCACAGTGACATGAAGTCGTTCTTGTTTCTCAATGTACTGATTTTTTACTATTAATTAGTTTTATTTATTTTCTGGTTCCCAAAATCTCAGTTTCCCATTTGTCCAGCGTGGGTGGTAAATATACTTGCCTCGCAGAATTGTGAGGATTGAATGAAAAACACACGTAAGGCATAATGGCCAGGGCTTATGTAACTATTTAGTAAAACTTCACTCCCTTCTTCCTTTAATTATATAACTGTTTGTCAGACTACCTTTATTTTAATGCCATTCTCTTCCACTCCCTCAGATAGTTATGACCAGAGCGCGTTACAGGCAGTTCAGCTGGAAGATGGCACCACAGCTTACATCCACCATGCAGTGCAAGTCCCACAGTCCGATACCATCTTAGCAATTCAGGCTGATGGTACAGTGGCAGGTTTGCACACTGGGGATGCCACAATTGACCCTGAAACCATCAGTGCTTTGGAGCAGTATGCAGCAAAGGTACATCATTTTATGATGTCAAGATTGACCTTCTTTATTTTTCATTAAAAGAAAAGAAAACAAAAAAGTGTACTAGTATACTTTATCCAGTAAGAAACTAGCAATTCAGAGTCAGAATCAGGCAGCAGAAAGGAGATCAGCATTTATCTTAAAAGAGGTATGTGAAAAGAAATATTGGAAGAAAAGTAATGGGGTGGAATAAGAGCTTATAGAAAAGAAATGGGTGGTGGGTAACTCACAAAAGTTATATGTAGGGATGAGTGAGTACCATAAGGGAATAGATTATATATAGAGATACTTATGAATTAAGAAGTAGAAAATAGAGATTGGAAAAGATGAAGGAAAGTCTCAATTAAGTTTTACACCAAAAGGGCTGGATTTTTAATATCCATATAATTTAAAAGGTTATTTTCCCACTTTTTATTATGAAAATTTTCAACATACACAGAAATAAACAATAATGACTCTCCATGAACCTAACCACCCAACCTAAACAATGGTCAAAATGTAAAACTTTTTTAAGCTTTATTTTATTCCTGTAGGTGTCCATTGATGGAAGTGAAAGTATAACAGGTACTGGAATGATTGGAGAGAATGAGCAAGAGAAAAAAATGCAGGTATGTAATGCTACTATTTTATATAAAAATCTCTTTCTCTTAGCATTTTTAAGCCCTTTTATGGATGTAAGCAAGAATAGGGAATCTCACTACCTTTCTAGGAAAATCTTACCATTTCAGAAAAACAGTGTACAATATGCCTGGCTTGTTAACTCAGTTGATAGAGCATTGTCCTGATATGCCAAGGTTGCAGGTTCAATCTCTGGTCAGGGTACATACAAGAATCAACCAAGAAATGCATAAATAAGTAGGACAACAAATCAGTCAATCTCTCTCTCTCCCCCCGCAACCTCCCCACCTCCCTCTCCCCCCCAGCCTGTCTTGCCCTCCCTCTCCCTCCCTCCCCCCCTTTCTGTCACTCTAAAATCAATAAAAAACATTGTGCAGTATATATTAGCAACTTTCTCAAACTATCTCAGGTATAAGGACTCATCATATAGAAATACCACAGAAATCCAGATGAACCTTGTGTTCTGTGATCCAAGGTAATTTTGGGCACCATGTGAACTGACTTTTATATCTTTTTGTTTCTCCTGCTTCCGATTCCCTCCATACTTTCCTTTTCAGCTCTTGGAAAAAAGGTCCAGTCTAGCTAATTATTATTGTTTGCACTGGGCAAAGCTGTTTGTACCTTTTGTACCAGGCTACTTCCTAGGCTGCATATGTCCATGGGTTGGCTGCCCTTGTTTCAGATGCTTACCCTGGATTTAGTCATTGGCTACCCCTTACCCAAATAACAGCCTAGGGCAGCAGTGCCTCTAAAAGTTTTGTAGTTAGTACAAAGTAGTCTTAGATGCATTCTGGGAGTTCTGCAATTCAAAAATTCAGAACTTGCATAATTCAAGACTGTTTTTGAATTATGTATTTTTGTTATTGTGTGGGTGGGTGTCCTTGGAGCTTCTGTAATCATTGTAGCATATTCTTGTTTTAATGCTGTTCTTTTTCTCAGCAATTATCTCTTAATATTTTCCTGACTGCTCCCTTAGCAGTGTTTGCATTCATCTGAGAGTTTTATCATTTTTATCTCCTATCTTAAAGTTATTGCTTCAGGGTCACACTTCTTAACTTGAGCATTAGCATCACTTAATGGCATTGAGTGATACTATTAAGGATTATCAATAAGATTTTACATTTATAATAACAACAAATAATACAATAACAGGAATCACTGGTAGAAATTTGATACTTCTAAACTATGCAGAACAGCCAAGTATTTCTGTTTTCCATGAAGTGGCAGCAGTATAAGCACAGTTTGCAATTTACTAAGTCAGCCTCTTCTGAAATTCAAATACTGTGTAAATATATACAAAAGACGTTGGTCAAGGCCTGGCCAGGTAGCTCAGTAGGTTAGAGCGTTGTCCCAATATGCCAAGGTTGCGGGTTTGATCCCTGGTCAGAGTGTTTGTAAGAAGCAACCAGTGAATGCATTAATAAATGGAACAACAAATCAATGTGTTTCTTTCCCCTAAAAAAAAAAATCAATAAATAAAAAAATATTTTTAAAAGATTAAAAAAAAGAGAGGTGTAGGTCAGTGCCTTGGGGTTGTTCATTAAGGGTTTTATCTCTTGTTAGTGACTGACAATTGAGTTTTTAAATAGATTATTTCTAAAGAAAGACAGTTGTAACTACACTTATAATAACTAATATAGAATGTGTCCTACAGAAAAATGAGCATAACGTTACAGTATACTGTTATCATAAAAGCTTGTTACTATCAGTAATTAACTTCTGAGCCAGATGTGTCACTAGGAATTCAGAGCTTCAGCATGTCATAAAAAGCCCTATAACTCTTTATGCAGGCGTATAACCATTTAATGTTGATGCCAGTGGACAAAGAAATAGAAGTCGAATAGGATATTTTTTAATTGTAGCTTTTTCTCCTTTGCCCTTTTTACTTCTCCCTTACAGACTAGATCTGTGTTGTCCAGTATTACAGCCACATGTGGCTACTGAGCACTTGAAATCTGTCTAGTCAGAATTCAGATGTGCTGTGAGTGTAGACTACTTACAGGATGTTGAAGGTTTATTATGAAAAAGGAATGTAAAATATCTCCTTAATAAAACCTCATATAGATTAGATGTTGAAATGATAATTTGGACATACTGGGTTAAAATAATTACTAAAATTAATTTCACCTTTTTTTTTGTTTTTACTTGTAAAATGTGGCTATACTAGAACATTTTTAATTACATATTTCTTGTATTTGTGACTCATTATATTTCTCTTCATTAATGCTGGACCAGAAGTTCATTAATCCTTCATCTTCTAAAATAATCAAGTACCATATTTGAGGTTGAGGGCCCAGTACATGGCATTAAAACGTCAAAATATCCTTAAAAAACCACTGCAAATAAGCAGCACCTATAACTTCTGAGCTTGTTTCTTGGTACTCCTGCTACTTCTGCCAGAGTTGCTTAAAAAGTTGTAACTCTAGGCCCTGGGCAGATGGCTTGGTTGGTTGCAGCATTGTCCTGTACACCAAAATGTTGCTGGTTTAATTCCCTGTCAGGGCACATACCGAAGTTTTGGGTATAATCCCAGGTTGGGGTGCATATGGGAGGCAACCAGTCAATGTTTCTCTCTCTCACTCTCTCCTTTCCTCTCTACAATCAATTTTAAAAATATCTGTGGGTGAGGGTTAAAAAGAAAAAAAGAATGCCCAGGAGCTCAGTTATAAGAACTGTAAGGATAACAGGGTGTGTGTATGGGGGAGACTACTGCTGCAGTCATGGCCCACAGGTTACACCGCTTAGTTAAGTGGCAGAGAGCATAGTATTAAAGTAGCGCATCATTTGTAATAAAAAAAATCTGAGTTGAGTTTCCACTCTGCTATGTAGTAGCTATATGACTGAGCAAATTAACTTCTCTGGATCTGAGGTTTATTATCTGCTATATTTGAATAATAATACTCCTTACCTTACCTATCTCATGGGACTATGAAAATCAAATGAGATCTTCATTTGATTAATATTTTAGTTAAGACATGAGAACATAATTTGTAAATGCATAAGGATGATACAGCAATATTGGTACTTGCATGTTCTGTTAGAATACCAGGCCTTTTTCATGGTTTCTATTAGTTTTGACTTTATTCAAAACTAATTTTATTTACATTGGATGGAGATCAAAGTTTTTGGCTTGCCAGTTTTAATCACAGCTCTAGTGACACAGAAAGTTAGTCAAGATAGCTCAAGATAAATAGATATATTATAAGACTATAGAAGAAGCCAAAAGTAGGAACTGCTGAACAGTTGAATTTCACAGGAACCAGAGCCATCTGGCTTTCAAAGGAGGCATCACTGAAGGCTATTTTCATTCTTCCTTTTTCATCCTCCTCCCCTCTTGCATGCTCTGCATACAGACTTTCTTTGCATTGTCACTGAGTTTACATCACAGCCATGCCTTCTCAGGTTTACCACCCATGTTCAACTCAAGATTCCTTAGGTCAAGATTCCTTAGGACTCAGTTTGACGCGTTTTGTTTTTGTTTTTGTTTTTGTTTTTGTTTTAATACTCACCCAAAGACACGTTTATTGATTTTAGAGAGAAAGAAGGGAGGGAGAACGAGAGGAAGAGAAGCATTATGTGAGAGAGAAACATGTATTGGTTGCCTCTTATACATATCCCAACCAGGTACTGAAGCCACTAACCAGACATGTACCCCAACCAGGAATCAAACCCACTACCTTTGTTTTATGGGATGACTCTCCAGCCAACTGAGCCACACCGGCCAGGGTTCAGCTTGACTTTTTAAGCCAAGCCACATAAGGCACAGATCACTGGCTAGCTTTAGATATACCGTCTTTTCTGGTTATCAGAGTCTATGGATTGGGTAGCAGATTCTCCCAGACACGGGTTAGATGATCATCCCAAATCCTATTTAGTGTAGGCAGTTTTAATGTGGATCATATTTCATGCATATTTTCTATAATTTTATCTAGCTAAGTGATCTTGAACCTTGCTTTTTTAAGCCTTTTTTTCCTAAAAGAAAGGTATTAGATAAGGGGTTATTAATAAGAGATAAATATAAAATTAAGCTGTGGAGCTTTTAAAAATAACCCATGACTAAGACCAAATTCCAGAGATTGGTTAGGTAGGTTTGGCATGGAACCCAGGATTTTTTTTTTAAAAATAATACTTTTAGGAGTTTTAGAAAATATTTTTTAAGATTTTAATTATTTTTAGAGTGAATAGAAGGGAGGGAGAAAGAAAGGAAGAGAAGCATCAATGTGTGAGAAAAACCAGTCAGTTTCCTGTTGCACATCCCCAATGAGGGACTTTGCCCACAGCTCAGGCATGTGCCCCAACCAGGAATAGAACCAGCAGTCTTTGGGTTTGCTGGATGATGCCCAAACCACTGAGCCACACCAGTCAGGGCAATAGCTCTTTTAAAAATTTAATTTAATTTAATTTTTATTTTATTTTTTAAATTTAATTAATTTTTTTTTTTTAATTTTTAGAGCAGGGAAGGGAGGGAGAAAGAGAGGGAGAGAAACATCAACGTGTGGCTGCCTATCATGCAGGCCTCCCCACACACGCCTCCCCCCACCCCCATCCCTGTCCCTGTCCCTGAGAACCCAGCCTGTAACCCAGGCATGTGCTCTGTACTGGGAATTGAATCTGTGACCCTCTGGTTCTCAGGCTGGCACTCAATCCACTGAGCCACACTATCCAGGGCTTTTTTTTTTTTTAATAGAAGTACAAAGTAAAACAATAAAATGGCCAATTACCTTACTATATAGATACCTTCTTTTTTAAAAAGGTAATCATGTTTATATTTCAAAAACTTAAATGGTATAGAGAGGCAAAACTTAAAAGTTGAGTATCACTACCCAATAGTAATCATTAGAAATGTGTAGGATTTGTTCGTTTGTTTAAGTCTTTCTGGCAATGCTGATGTCTCCCCATGGTTCCTTAGAGACCCCTCTGTTGCCACACTTCAATGGTTAATTACTTTCTTGAAAGAGAACTTTTAAAAATGGGTCGAGTTGCTTTTATTTTATCCTCCCCCAAGAGTATAAATTATTTACATCCTAATAAACAAGTTTAAGCTCATCAAATGACATGAGTTTATCTGAAATGTTCATTAGGCCATTATGGTAAATGGAATTTTAAGTGCTAAACTAGGTGATAAAATGTGCCAGTTACCCTCAGCCCTACCAGGTCCCTCACTATGGCTACAGAAGCTCTGCTAGTCAGTTATCACTGGGCTATAGCATCCTGAAGCCTGGTTGGTTAATGACTTGAGCTCTAGACCAATCTATTTCAAAGCCTGGTTCTCATCTTCTGACCCAAGAATGAGTCCCATTAGTTAACTATGCTGGTCCTCATTTAACAGTCGGTTTATTGGGCAGTCACGAAGGACTAATAAGACAGCACATGGAAAGCACCTACCACGATACATCACATAAATGCAACTCCTCAATTAATGGTAGTTAATCTCCACTATTGAAGACATTTTGGAATTCAGTCTTAGATCCAGCCCCTTTTACCATAGTGGTTTGCACCTCCTCAGAATCCTAGAATGTTACAGCTTTAAGGGACTTAGCATTAATTATCTTGCACAGTGGTTTTTAAACTCTAATTTTGGGAGGCCTTGGGGGTTCTTTGTGGTCCCTTGGGGACTAGCAGAGCTCTGTGCCACCCACATCTGCCTGGACCAACAGCAGGATAGCAGCTGGAATGGCCCTGTCTGTTTTACACAGTAGAACGCTGTGTAAGATTTCATCTGGCAAAGGATTTTGACTTTTAAAAAGCTTAAAAGAAAAAAATATCACTGATTTAGTATAAGATGTTTTTTATGCAGACAGGCAAACAGATCCTACATGACTTATATAAAGTCATACAATGAATACATTGCAGAGCTTAGGTTATGTTTTAATTTCCAGAACATATATTAAGTGTAAATAATGAAATCCTTTTTTAGAGATGTTTTTAGAAGCAGTTAAGGCATTTCACTGGTGTTAGCTTCTTGTTTTTTAAAGACTTGTTGACAGAAATCGTTATTTTTTTTTTAAGATTTTGTTTATATTTAGAGAGAGGGGAAGGGAGGGGCAAAAGAGGGAGAGAAGTATCGATGTATGAGAGAAACATCGATCAGTTGCCTCTCACATGCCCCCATTTGGGGATCTGGTCTGCAACCCAGGCATGTGCCCCGACTGGGAATCGAACCAGCGACCTCATGGTTTGCAGGCTGGTGCTTAATCCACTGAGCCACACCAGCCAGGGCAGTGTTAACTTCTGAATTGACCTTGAGATATTTCCCTTGTGATAATATATTAGGTTATTTTTCTTTTGACAAAGACTATATATATTCAATATTGTGTAACCCTAAAATACCTGTTTTAGCTTTAGCTTATTAATTTAGCTTTTGAATTTTGGATTCTGCCTTATTTTTTTACCCTTTAAAAATTAGTCTACAGAATCATCTATTGCTTTCTCTTCCATAGTCATTGTCCTAGGCTGGTTTCCATTACTTCTTCTATAGTTGTGGTTATCCAAATTTCTTCTAGTCTCCTTGCCTTTTTTGTCTTTCACTCTGTTCCATACTGTTATCAGAGTTCTCTCTCTAAAACACAGAGCTAATCTTGGTCAGTCCATTACTTTAAAATTTTTAATGCCTTTCTTTTGCTTTTATTATCTAGGCTTGCTCTTCAGAATGACATCTAAAACTCTTCCCAAATGTGGTTCTAAATTTTCCTTTCTTTTTCATGTTGTCCATTGCATTATAGAGTCATAGTGCTCTGATTTAAGTTTCCATTTCTTTTTGACACACTTTCATACTTTTGGTCATAGTAAGCCTTCTGCATGGGCTGCTCTCCCTACCCGTTCTTTAGCCTTCATATTTTACCTCTAAACAGCTCACCACAACTTGAATCTCTACCTACTTTCCAGTTTTGTCCCTCATAGAACTGTACATGGACTGCTATGATAGCAAATGGTATATTCTGTCATAATCCCTAATTTATAGGACAGTTTCACTAACTAGAATGAGAGCCCCACTGAGGCAGGGACCATTTCTAATTTATTATTTGAAGTTGAAAATGCTTTTTACATTGCTTTTAGGATACATGTCCTAAATAAATAAATAAGGGGTGTGTGTGTGTATCCCTTGAGTATGTCATGGAATACCTACATACAATGGAGATATTACTTGGGTTGATTTTCCTAGAGCAGCAATACAGTAGTCCCCCCTTAACCGTGATTTCAGTTACTCATGGTCAACTGCAGTCCAAAAATATTAAATGGAACATTTCAGAAATGAATGATTTATAAGCTTTAAATTGTGTGCCATTCCGAGTAGCGTGATGACATCTCTCGCTGTCCTGCTTCATCCTGCCTAGGAGGTGAATCATTCCTTAGTCCAGCGTATCCATGTGGTACACATGGCCCCCCTGTTAGTCACTTAGTAGCTGTCTCAGTTACCAGATAAGTTGTGGTTGAATGATAGTACTTGTGTTCAAGCATTTAATAATATTTTACTTAATAATGGCCCCAAAGTGCAGGAGTAGTGATGCTGACAGTTGAGACGTGCCAAAGAGAAGCTGTAAAGTAATTCCTTTAAGAGAAAGTTAAAAATTCTTGACTTAATAAGGCACTTTATCATCTCATGTTATCATCATCATAAGAAGGGTGATTACAGTACAATAAGGTACTTAGAAAGACCACATTCACATAACTTTATTATAGTATATTATTATACATACTCTATTTTATTATTAGTTATCATTGTTCATCTCTTACTGTACCTAATTTATAAATTAAACTATAAGTGTGTATATTTATGATACATACATACTCTACTATTAGTTATTATTGTTCATCTCTTACTGTACCTAATTTATAAATTAAACTTTATCGTAAGTATGTATGTGTATATAGAGGAAAACATGGTGTATATAGAGGAAAACATGGTGTATATAGGGTTTGGTCCAATCTGTGGTTTCCGGTGTCCACTGAGAGTCTTGGAATGCATGCCCTGTGGATAAGGAGGGCCTCCTGGACCTCTGTGAGCTCTAGCTGTACCTCCTTATGGATCTCCTTCTGACTTCTTCTGCAGCCACTGACTGCAGCCGTGGGACAGAATTAGCCTAACTGGCTGAGTATGATAGAGTTTTCGTAAAATGATGACCTAAGTCTGGGAACCAACATTATATAGTTTTATCTTTTTTATCCTGAAAATAGCAATTTCATCTATTTTATCTCTCTAAATAAGTTCAATCATACTTCTTTTTTAATCTAGATTGTCTTACAAGGACATGCAACAAGAGTAACTGCTAAATCCCAACAGAGTGGAGAGAAGGCATTTCGATGTGAATATGATGGATGTGGAAAATTATATACAACAGCTCATCATCTTAAGGTATCTGTAAAGAAATGCTGAATCTAGTTATGAGAATACCTAGGACATTTAATGTCAACATGATATTGTAGCATTCAAATGCCATTGTTTCTCCCACTTACCAAGGTATAGATATGCACTCACACTCTGACAAAGACACACAAAAATCTATACAGATTTCAGAAAATGTCAACATTTTGAGGGCTTGGACTATGTTTACTTCATCTCTGTGTCCCCACTGGTACATGGGAGGTACTCTGTATATTTGAATACATTTTTTGTCAAATGTGAAATTATTATAATTATATGAGTGGTGTGTGAATCACTCTGTTCAGAGTGATTTTGCTGAAATCTAGCAAAAGTAGGTGTTAGCTTATCTTTTCTTCCAAATATATAGGCCAAGTACATTCATTGCAGCTAAACACAATATACCATGACTCAAAAATAATAGCGATTACCGAATAACGTAGAGCGTGGCAGGAAGTGTGTGCTAGCATATTTGGAGTAGCAGCCGCAGAGCCCATCTCTACTACCTGTCGGTGTATAACCTTAACATGTTACCTGACCTCTTAGTACCTCATTTTCCTCATCTATAAAATTAGATGATAAAAAGTATATCTCTCTTAGATTGGTTGTGAAAATTAAATAAAACTGTACATGTAAAACATCAAAAAGAATGGCTTGGCATGTGGTAGAAGGTCAGTAATTATTGGTCGTTGTCATCATTTGTCACAGCAGCACTCGATGGTAGATACTATTTTGTCCCCACTTTACAGAGAGGAGTTTGAGGCTCAGAGAAGGCAGCATCATAGCCGTAGCACTGGTCAGTGGTGAAGCCTGGCCTCAGACCGAGGGCCCTCCAGCAGCAGCCTCCCCATCCTTAACCGCGCATGTGTAGCCTCTCCCTGCACTCTGCTCCCCACTCTCACCATGTATATGTTCCATGAAGACACCTTTGACCACCCTAGAAAACACACACCTCCACTGTTCCTGTCTCTTATTTAAAATGAGTACTTCTTATAGCACTTTCACAGGTCCTCCCCCAGGCGGTGGGGCCAGGATTTGGTAGCTGATGCTGAAAGAAAAACCCTTGGGTGCATCCTTGCCCTGGGACTGTGCCAGTGGCAGCTGTCAGTCAATGGCACAGAGGAAAAAAATAAAATAAATAAAATAAAGTACTTCTTAACATAAAATGTTTGGTATATTGGTAATTATTGGACTGTAGTTTTTGAGAAAAGTGTTACCTTTTTTGTTAAAAATAACATACAAACAACAAAATAATTCTGCAGTAAAAAAAAAAATAGGTCTATGTTGAGAGCATGTATGTGAGGAATGCCTAAAGGAAATAGAATCACGCCTGTGTTTTAATGACAGGTGCACGAGAGGTCACACACAGGAGACCGGCCCTATCAGTGTGAGCATCCAGGCTGTGGGAAAGCATTTGCAACAGGTAAAAACACCCATTTTCTCCGTTTCTTGGTTTCAGTTGGGGTCAAGCAGAGACAGACCAGAGGCAGGAACTTGCCTTTGGCACAATGACCAGTTTTTCAGTCTCTCCATTAACTGCCTCTTGTCCCTCTTGCTCTGTTCTCTCTCTCTGCTTCTCTGTCTCTGTCTCTCTCTGTCTCTCGTTTCCATTTTTCCTTCTCAAGCCTGTTTTGTTCCTGCCTACTATGTTCAGTGTTTCACTCCACACCCTGCTTTCTTTTAGCAAGAAAAATAAAAGCTGTGCATTAAAAGCTGATGCAGAATTTAACATTAGGGACACACCTTAGGGGGAGCCCTGGGGAACTGGACTTAGCAGTGGGACAGGCCTGCTCAGGGACACGTTGAACAAAGCCAGGACCCAGCAGTACCAGGCCTCTTGGCTTCCACCCTGTCCTATTCCTCATTCCATGTCTCAGTTCCACTTCAGGCTTTTGGATTATGAGTTACAAACATTTAATAAGGTTGGGCACTTGAAACAAAGGCACACAACCTCTTTTAGACCGAGATGAAGCTATTGAATTTTTAGTATGACAGTCCTGAGCTGTCATACTCTTGTACTTTTTAAAATTTATTTTTAAAGAGAAGAGAAAGGAGGGAGAAAGAGAGAGAGAGAAGCAATGATGTGTGAGAGAAACATCAATCATTTGCCTCTCACACGCCCCCGACCAAGGGACCTGGCCTGAACCCAGGCATGTGCCCTTACAGGAAATTGAACCAGCAACCTATTGGTTTGCAGGACAATGCCTAACCCACTGAGCCACACCAGTCAGGGCTGCTCTTACACATTTTAATACTTATTTTGTTGTGCTTGCCTAGTATTATATCCTTGGTGTTTACTATATTTTTTGAAAGCTTAATCTCAGTGGTCATGGTTAGAGGGGTCTCATGTAATTAAATTTCTTTTATATTTTTATTAAAGGTTATGGATTAAAAAGTCATGTCAGAACCCATACAGGAGAAAAGCCATATCGGTGTTCAGAAGATAATTGTACTAAGTCCTTCAAAACTTCAGGAGATCTACAGAAACATATTAGAACTCATACAGGTACTGGTGTGAACACATCTATCTAGGCATTTCTTACCTGCAGGGAAGGGACGTGGGGAAGGAGCCTCCAGAAGAGTTTCAGGGAGTTGTCATCAAGGGTTTCTCTTGAACTGAAATTCCATGCAGTTTGCCATTTGAGCATGTATGCTTCTTTCCAGGATGAGGGCCCATAACTTTGTAGATTCTTAAGTCGATCTGTGTCCCCAGAAAGCTTAGCCCTAGACCATCAGTGCTCTCAGTTTTTAGGGATTATCTAAATATCTAAGTAGCAGTCTAATTTACCTAAGATTACACATCTAGGTAAATTTAAATTTGGAGCAGAAGATGGTGTTCATGGGGTGGGGTTGGGGACGGTAAACAATCTGAAGGGGAAAGGAAGCTCATATACAAAAAGGTTAGTGTCCCGAGCATGACCCTAAGCAGAGTAGAAAGGTAAGACATTTCAGTTTTCTCTGTTTTTGCACCATTTAATTTACTCCCTTTTGTATTTTCAGGAGAAAGGCCTTTTAAATGTCACTTTGAAGGCTGTGGTCGGTCTTTTACAACATCAAATATTAGAAAAGTGCATATTAGGACACACACAGGAGAAAGACCCTATTACTGTACAGAACCAGGTTGTGGAAGGGCATTTGCCAGTGCCACCAATTATAAAAACCATGTGAGGATACACACAGGTAAGAGTCTCTGATTTCTTGGTCTTTAACTTTCAAGGCTCAGTTTAAGTCCTTCCTCTTGCATAAACAATTTCCAAGTAATCTCTTCCCTCCTTCTACCACTTGGTATGGTGGACAGGGATTAAGCAACTTTTAAAAAAAACCCTTCACCTTAGCATTTATACATTCATTTATTCAACAGTTTCTGAGTGTCCACTGTGTATTGCCCTGCTAGGCATCAGAGATGCAGAGACAGATAAGACATTGTCCAGGGCAGTTGAGCTGAGAGACCAGAAATGCATAACTGCTGCACAGTGTCTCCCAATTACATGAACAAGATGCTGTGGGAGTAGAGAGGGACACGGCTGTCTCTGTGGGAAAAGCATTCGGGGAAGGCTTGAAGGGGAATTTGACTTTCAGATTCAGTCCTAAAGTTTGCTAGGCAGAGGGAGAGTATTCCTGGCAGTGGAAATGTCATGAGTAAAGCCACAAAGGTATGAAATAAAGGTAACTTATTTGGAGAACATTGAATGGCTCCATGTGACTGGAGGCGTAGAGCAAAATTTTTAGTCAAAATTCCTGGCCCGACTGAAAACCACTGTAATAAGTCTACTTGTGGGTGCATTTTTCTATGAAAGGAAAAACTATTAGGTTGTCTTGCATATGACTGTAAATGAAAGCACATACAATACACTGAAGTCATATTTCAGATATAATCATATCATGCTTACATTGTATGTTATGCGTTATCGCTATCATTTTTTCTGCATGATTAAGTTAGTCTCTTTTCTAAGAGAGTGAAAAAGCCTGTGAAAACCTAAGAGGCATAGAAAAGGTGGCTATAGGTTAGAAGAAAAAGTATATTTTGTTAATATAACTTGCATTCCTTTTATAGCTTTAAGATACTTCAGTTTTTTAATTACAGTACTTGTTTGCAAGGTAGAAGGAAAACAAAATTGCTATTCAATTTTATACTATATCATTGTGTATTACATACATACATATATAGAGCTATTGCTGAGTTCATTGAATGCTGAATAATTAGGTAGTTGGTGTTTTAAGTGCTTCATGTTACGTAGACATTCTTGATAGGTTATTAACACAGGTGCTTAGGAGCTTTTCTTGTGATATTTGGGGAAATTGGCTGGGATTTTTATAGGGGCTGGGAAAAACATTTTTCCCACTTAAAGTAATAGAGACCTGGCTGGTATGGCTCAGTGGATTGAGTGCCTGCTTGGGAATCAAATGATCGCAGTTCAATTCCCAGTCAGGGCACATGCCTGGGTTGTGGGCCAGGTCCCTGGTAGGGGGCGCATGAGAGGCAGCCACACATTGATGTTTCTCTCCCTCTCTTTCTCCTTCTTTTCCCTTCTGTCTAAAAAGAAATAAATAAAATCTTTTTTTTTTTTTAATAAAGTGATATAATATAGACCCATTATCCGAAAGTTTGCCAGTCAGCACGTTTTGTGGGCAAGTTAGATTTTGGTAAGAGGAAAGCCTACATTAAGTTTGGCTCTACTGATCTGTGGAATATGCAGATAGGGCAGTGCTCTCAAATGTGGCTGCACATTGGATTCACCTTTTAAAAATAGACTAATTTCCCAAATTATGCAAAGATCCTAACATAATTTTACTGGGGTGGGGCCCAGGTATCAGTATATATTAAAAGCTCACCATGTCTTTTATATGCATGAATCGTTGAGAATCATTGAAATAGATCTAGTAGGTAGTGATAAATGTTGGTCTGACTCAAGAGGTAGTCTGGGGCTGGAGGAAAGGATTGGCTAATGATCATCAAATATATGAAGCAGTAAACACCCACATTATGCTTTAAGTGGAGTATAAAGATTAATGCAGTCTCTTCTTGCAAGGTTGATGAGATGGCCCATTTGAGGTAGGTGGCTAGCCAGCACGGAGCTCAGAAACCGAATTCCAAGCCATTTACCCCTTGATGTGATTTGGTGCCACCTAGTGGCAGTTTATGCTCCCGCCTCAATACAAATAGGGCCAATTTTCTGAGTTGGTACTGCCCATTTCCCTGCCTGGCTTTGCCTTTACCACATCTCCCTCATAGCCATCTGCCAAGGTAAGAAATTTTACCTGCCCTGCTCTGAGAATGGGACTAGGCAGAGGACAGGAGGCGATCGCCACTTACTTTATGTCCAAGACTCATATTACAGATTGCATTAGTATGAGATTTTTGACTATTTGTGGGTGGTTTTACTGTTTAGAGACATGGGAAAGGATGCAGTCACCTAGGGAAGGTGTAGAAAGAGAATAAAGTAAGACATGCATGTGTATACACACTCACACACATACGCACTTTTTAGAAATTATATGAGTTTACACCAATACCTACAAAGCAATTCATCCAACAGCTCTCTTTCTCTTCCCCTGTTCCATATTTGTATGTCCCTTCTTCCACAGCAAGAACTCTGGCTTCCAACAGCATTGACATATGTACTATTTGCTCAACCTTTTATTAAATCTCAAATAATTTAAGAATCACCTTGCGCATAAAAAAAGTTGAACATTTGTTACCTAATCCAAGACTGAGCAATAGTTAAGTACTGAGCGTGTTAGTCAAATACTGTGTATATGAGTTACTTTAGTTAGTTTATTCATTCTCCCTCACCCCAACCCCTTCAGTGTGGTTTAAAGTATTCACTTAAACCACAATTAGGTTAATTCTTTCCAGTTTGCTTTTAGATTTAGATTATCCACCACCACCACCATGTGTTAATACTGTCCAGATAGTTTATTAAGTAATTATTGCTAATTTTATTGCTTATTTACTAAGTAATTATTGCTAATTTTATTTTTTTTTAAGTCCTATCTTTCACACATACAACCTGAAATATTTACAGATGCAGTGGATTGCTATCTGGAGCTATTTCAGAATAATCCAGGGGGAAGGAGTGGGGGTGGTATGTGTACTGAATAGATGAAACAATATTGGCCATGAATTGATAGTTAAAGCTGAGTGATTGGTACATGAGGGTATATTGCACTGTTTCTCTATACTTTTGTGTATGTTTGAAATTTTCTATAATAGTATATTCTAAAAAAGGTTGTATTGCCTATATTGTTCTCAAATTGTTTCATGGAAAAAGATTTCTAATTTTTACTTCCTTTTGTATTACCAAGTAGTTTTTAGTGAATATTGAGTAGCTTTTGATTGGATGTAAGAAGTCACGTGAAATTAATATGAAACATGTATGTCCTTTTGGAGTTACTGAAGTGTCCAAACTATAGGCTTTTTAGAAAATCCTTAGGGTAAACTGCATTAGTTATAATAATAATTATATTTCTTATTGTCATTATTAGTGTGATATCATTAATCATATCTAGATTATCTAGTAATAGGTAAGTTACAGTTTTATTAAAACTCAAGAGTTAAACCAGGCAACATCTCTCTCCTTAATTTTCTCATCCCTTGAAATTAAGGGAAAAGTGGCATTCAGACTCAGGACAACACTCAGGTCCAGACCACCTTTTTAACCAAACCAAAAGCAAAGTTAGGGAGTATTTTCTGTGTGCTGCCCATGGCAGCATAGAAAGGGATTGGCAACTACTGCTTTTTGCCATGATAGGCTTTCCCCCACGCCACCTGTGGAATGATTATGCTTTTATATGTAAAAGTTTATTTTTTTTGTTTTTGTTTTTTCGGTTCTGTTCTTTACTTAGGGGAAAAGCCATACGTTTGTACAGTCCCTGGGTGTGACAAAAGGTTTACAGAATATTCCAGCTTGTATAAACATCACGTTGTTCACACTCACTCCAAACCATACAACTGTAACCACTGTGGGAAGACATATAAGCAGATCTCCACCCTGGCCATGCACAAACGGACAGCCCACAATGACACTGAGCCAATCGAGGAGGAGCAGGAAGCCTTTTTCGAGCCTCCCCCAGGTGAGGATTTTGTCTAGTATATCTGTCTCTGTGTTTGAGAATCAGCAGTAATAAACATAATTTATGATTCATAGTATTTTCTCAAATCATAAAGTTTCATTCAACTAAGCACACAACCATATAATTTACAATTGTGATAAATGTTATCAAAGAAAGGTACTTGGTGCTTTAGGATAATATAAGAAGGGAACTTCACCTAGTCTGGACCTCAGGAAAAAGCTTCCCTGAGGAAGTGATTTTTGGAGAAATCTAGAGGGTTAACTAGGTGGCAGGGGTTAAAGGAGAGGGGAAACAGGAGCAAAGACCAGAAAATATTTCAAATGGAGGGAATGGCACATGGGAAAAACTCTAAGGTTCGAGAGAGCGAAGTATATTGGAGACTGAAAGAAGCCCGGCCAATGTGGCACTTCTGCATGGGAAGGTGGCATAAAATGAGGTTGGAGAGCCAGGCAGGGGCAGCTAGATTATTGGGGTATGTTAAGGATGTTGATCTTAACTATAAGAGCAGTGAAGCGCTCCCAAATAATTCTTAGTTGGTTCATGTGCTTGCTGTTAGATAGTGTTCTAGGAGACAAAAACATTCATTTCAATAAGAATAAACTCTTGAGCCATGGCTGGTGTGGTTAGTGGATTGAGCTCCAGCCTGCAAACTGAAAGGTTGCTGGCTCAATTCCCAGTTAGGGCGCATGCCTGGGTTGCAGGCCAGGTGCCCACTTGGCACCCTGTGAGAGGTAACCCATTGTTTCTCTCGCACGTGGATGTTTCTCTCCCTCTCTTTCTGCCTCCCTTCCCCTCTTTCTAAAAATAAATAAATCTTTAAAAAAAAAAAGAATAAACTCTTAAAAAATATTTCAGAGAACTACATTCTGTGATTTCATTTAAATAACTCAGCACAGGTAAATAGGAAAAATGAAGTAGGTTTTGCTAAACAAATTATAGATTGTTTCAATGTTTTATTGAGTACCTCCTAAATGAAGTAAATTTGAAAAATTTTTAAAAAATGAAACCTTTCCCATTCTTAACATTGAAAACATTTAGGTGAAAAGTGGGTTGGAGAATAAGGGAAAGAACAGATCACTCACTCGCTGATCACATGATTGATTCTCTGTGGTTCTAATTTGTCTTTTCAGATATCTGTCACATGATAGTAAGAAAATAACAAATCCTTCAGTCTTGAGTGCTATATTATTTTCTAGCCAAAGCAGTGTAAGTGTTCATGGGTAAATATTACAACTACTGAATCCTTGCAGTTAGAAAGCATGTTTTAATGGTGGCAAACTTAGGTTTGAAGACACTTTTTTTTTAAGCTTCCTTAGTCTCTTTCCTAAATATTGATGTTTCAGATTGTCAGAATTTCTCATACTCAAGAAAATAGTCTATATTATAATATACGTTCTGTTTAAAAAACAACAACAACTAAGATTGTTTTTTTAAAAATAGGAGACCTGGCCAGGCAGCTCATTTGGTTAGAGCACTGTCCTGATACACCAACGTTGTAGGTTCGATCCCCAGTCAAGGCACGTACAAGAATCAACCAATGAGTGCATAAATAAGTGGATCAACAAATCAATATTTCTCTCTCTCTCCCTCCCTCCATCCCTTTGTCCCTTACCTCTCCTCGCTCCTCTTTCCCTTTGTTCCCCCTCTTTTCCTCTTGCTCTCTCTAGAATAAATAAATAATTTTTAAAAACCTACTTTAAAAAAAGAAAAAAAAGAAAGAATAGCTAGCTCTGACTGGTGCAGCACAGTTGGTTGGGCACTGTCTGCAAAGTGAAAAGTTGCCTGTTTGATTCCCAGTCAGGGCACATGCCTGGGTTGCAGGCCAGGTCCCTGGTGGCGAATAGGAAAAGCAATAAATTTATGTTTCTCTCTCACATTGATGTTTCTGTCCCTCTCTTTCTCCCTCCCTTCCTGTCTCTGTAAAAATCTTTTAAAATAAAATCTTAAAAAAAGAAAAAGACTGGGGATGGATTTGTGTACCTTTTCTCTTATATGATCATGTAGGTTATATAACCTGTTGGAATAATGATATATTAACGGCTATGGAATAGAACAAAAAGAATGAAGTAATGACTACCGTGGAGATTACACCAAGATGACTGTAGCCATATGAATGCGTGCGTCAACCACTAACTTTCAGAAGTACTTTTAAATTAGCATATAAAGTCCTCCTTTGAAGGAAAAAGGTGGAAGGTGATAAAAGAAGAGAGGGATCAGTAATCTTCCTGGTTGCCATGTGTAGCAGTAAAAGACTGCTGAAATTTCTGTTTACTGCTGGTTCTTCATGAACTAAAGAAGTGGATGATGGTTCCTGTTCTGTCACTTATTAAATGATTTAACCTTACACCAGATAACATGCCATTATATTTTCTTTACCCAGTGATGTCATTGTGTACTGATGATTTGCTATCAATCACTTGTGTTAAAAAATAAGTAACTTAGTAGGTTACATTTACACACCATTCAGATTTGTGGTTAATGTTTTTGAAGACTTATCATTTTTAACAGCTTCTGAATGACTAAGAATTTGTCATATTGGAGGGGTTGTTTGCCAATCAGTCTTCCTGTGTATTTGCCTTACTTGTTGCCCCAACATACATGCACAGTTATTGCTAATTACTCCAACTAAGGCAATAAAAGAAGTCTCTCAAAATTAGAACACTTAACTTTGATATGGAAAGGTTTGGTTTTATCTGCTTTGATTTGGTTTGACTTTGCAAAAATGGAGGTAGAAGAATTGGAAAGGCAGTGCTGGAAGCCATTTTCATGATGTAGACTACAATATGTTTAATTTGTATAAGTTTTTCTATATTTAAAATATCCTTTGTTTTCTAAACACCTTGGTTGGTTGGTCAAATAAATGATTCATTTGTTTTAAACAGGTCAAGGTGAAGATGTTCTTAAAGGGCCCCAGATCACATATGTTACAGGTGTAGAAGGGGATGATGTTGTGTCTACACAAGTAGCCACAGTAACACAGTCTGGGTTGAGTCAACAGGTTACACTCATATCCCAGGATGGGACTCAGCATGTAAGTATGCATGGAAGCCAAACAAGTTAAATAATATTTCTCTGAACCTGGACTTGAAAGTCAGGTTGGGTCCCAGTTAAGGAAGTCCTTGAATATCAGAGCATAAAGTTTGGATTTCATTTTATAGACAGAACTAGCTTTTCTGAAGGCTTTTCAGTAACCTGCTGGAAGAGTCTACATGCAGAGAGATTAATAGAGTGTTTGTGACTCTAGAACTTAAATGGTGTTACTGGTAGAGTTCAAAGGTGAGGTGATGAAGGTCAGAACTACAGTGAAATTGAGAAGTAATGAATCCATGTGAAACACTATGCAGAAAAGGGATAGGATTTGATGGCTGATGAGGTCCAGGAGATGAGAATGAGAAATCAGCAGAGCCTTGGCTGAGTGAAGATGTCATTAAAAGACATGTGAAGTCCTTGATGGGCAAACCTGTAAAATTTCCGAAGTGCAGCTCCCTCCCTACATGGAATCATGGGAGTTTTGCGTAATTAATGGGACAGGTCTCTTGATTCCACCAGGAAAAACAATGTAATGGTTGTTCTCCAGTAGTCAAACTTGTTATGTTTTTTAGATGCTAGTAGCCTAAAATAATTTCATTTTTGAGCTCTAGCTAAGGTCATCTTAGCACCTGGTAGAAATAGGCATCTGGGGTTCTTTTGCCTTTTTATATGTGTATTTTTCCATGGAGAGCTCTTCTCTTTACCCCGTCTCTCTCAGAGCTTTACCTCCCATGATTAATCTGCCATTTGTGTTGGTAACTGTTAAGATGCTGATATTAGCTGGGAGCAGAACATATGCAGGATTGGAAAATACAAAGCTCTTGTACCATCCCCCTTATTTCCTTCCTCCTCACTTTTGACATCGCTGATTCCACACAGCTGCCCTTTGGTGATCATTTGATATAATCTTCTTTCCTCTCTGTACAGGAGAAATTCCCGCCAAAGCACCTCTAAAATACATGGGCAGTTTCTCTCGTAAGAGGCAACCTAGCCCTGGCTGGGTAGTTTAGTTGATTAGAGCATCTTCCCAATACCTCAAGGTTGTGGGTTTGATCACTGGTGAGGGCACATACAAGAATCAACCAGTGAATGCATCAATAAGTGGAACAACAAATTGATATCTCCTCCCTCTTTCTTCTCTCTCTCTAAAATCAATAAATAAAAATTTTTAAAAAGAGGCAGCCTGTTCCAGTCTTCGATAATTCTAGTGTTTATCACATAGGAACCTCCTGCCATGTCATCTACTCATGGCCCCCCTCTGCCCATATAGAATGAGCTTAATCCCTCTCCATGTGCTCCCAAACAACTCTTTTCCCCACCACAATGTTGTATTTTCTGTAGATGTAACCCTCCCATCTCCTTCAGGAATTAGGTTTCTATTCTATTCCTTCAGTCAATTAGATGACAAATACTTACTGAACGTCTTACCCAGTGCTGCCTATTGTGGTAGGCTTAGTATGGGGAGACATTCCTAAAAGGAACAATAATTGCTCATAAAGATGGGTATATAGCTGCGAGCTGTGGCAGCCTGGAGGAAGGAGTGAAGGACTCTTGGAGGCCCTTGTAAACCATAGCCATTCAGTTGGATCTTGAAAATTTTTCGTGAGTTCTCAAGGCAGAGAGTGAAGGAAGGGCGAAGTCATGAAGAGGTAACAGAATGTGACACTGTCTGGGACTGCAAATGGTTAGCTGCAGCTGGAGTGCCAGTTGCTAGTTTGGAAGTAGTGGCAGATGAGTCTGAAGACGCTGTGAAAGGCCAAACCTGAAAAGGTTTGCTGCTGTGGGAGAAGTCCAAACTGTAGTGATGGAGAGTCACTGGGGAATTAAGCAGTGAACATACTGGCTGCTATGGGAGAAGTCCAAACTGTAGTGATGGAGAGTCACTGGGGAATTAAGCAGTGAACATACTGAAAAAAAAATTTTTTTAGAAAGTTGTTAAGGTAGAGTATGGTTAGGGAAGGGTTAGACTGGATACCTGGAAAGAAGTGGTATTGCAAAAAGTCAGATGATAGAAATAAAGGTCTAAATTGGCAGTAGATATGGAGAGGAGAAATGCATTTAAGAAATACTCAATTTCTTCTGATGACCTCTTTCTAAAATATAAAATGCTTATTTGTTCCCAGAGTAGCTTTATCAAGAATTAGACCTAGTCCTTAATAAAATTTGCCAAATACAACAAGAGACATTGACTGATTTGTGAAATGCATTGTATTGCAGGTCAACATATCTCAGACCGATATGCAGGCCATAGGCAATACCATCACAATGGTAACGCAAGATGGCACTCCTATCACAGTCCCTGCCCATGATGCAGTCATCTCCTCAGCAGGAACACACTCTGTTGCTATGGTAACTGCTGAGGGCACGGAAGGGCAGCAGGTAATTGCTCTTTTTTCTTCTATATCAATCACAACATGTCAATATCTAAATTATTAATAGATATACAGTGTGATGTAGCAGTTAAGCACATAAACTTCAGACAGAATCCCAGTTTACAACTTCTAAGCTACATAACCCTCAGTCTCAGTTTTTCATCATCTGTAAAATAGGAGTGATTGTTGTATCAGCCCCATAAGGTTGATATGAGGACTGAATGAGATAATGCATTTAAACTACTCAGCCCATGTATTTATTAAATGTTCATTAATGATAGCTCTTCTACAATTATCACCACCAGATTCTTAGGGAAAAATTCATTTGCAAAATTTACTTAATTTTTTGAAGATGTAATACATTTACATAGTTCAGAAATAAAAAAGTATGCCCTGGCTGGTATGGCTCAGTGGATTGTGCACCAGGCTACGAACCAAAGGGTCACTGGTTTGATTCCCAGTCAGAGCACATGCCTGGGTTGCAAGCCAGACTCCCAGTTGGGGGTGTGTGAGAGGCAACCAATCGATGTACCTATTGCACATTGATGTTTCTCTCCCTCTCTCTCTTTCTCTCTCAAACAATAAATAAAATATTTAAAAACAAAGGTTTACAAAAATAAAAAATTGTATACAGGTGTGCATTGAAAAGTCTTCCCCCTGCCTCCATCAACCTAGTGCTCACCCTCATAGCGATAATCCACTTCAGTTAGTTTCTTGTGTATTCTTCCAATAATTCATTAAACATATGCAGTCATCTTCCCTACTTCTTTTTTATGGTAGTAAACTATAGTGTTACTTTGTTTTGTTTCTTTAATAATGTATCTAGAAAAATCTTCCTATTTCATTATATAGAGAGCTTCCTCATTTTTTTTAAGTTATATTGTATTCACTGTATAGACATGCATGATATATTTAGTCTTTTGCTGTTTCAAACAACACATAGCCTTGTGCACATGTGATTTTGCATGTGTGGTGAGTGCATGTCCTAGATAAATCCCTCAAATGGAATTGCTTGGTGAAAAGATCTATGCATTTGTAATTGTGATAAGTGTCACTAAACTTCCCTTCTATGGTCGTGCCCATCTGCATTCCCACCTGCAGTATTTGAGTACCAACGCACTCTTCCCCTTGTGTGGAAAAAATATCCTTCTGGATTTTTGCCAATCTGATGTATCTCTTCGTAGTTTTAATTTTTTATTTCCATTAATATAAATTATATTGATTAATACATTTAAAAACTGTTCTTGGACTATGCTGATGGCAATGTTAGGTTTCACTGCAGCTATTTCACCCTGTTCAGTGAGAGTCTGTCAAAATTGGTAGCTCTCATTCTTCCTATAAATTCATTTATAGGTTACATACCATCATAACCAAAATTTCAGCAGACTTTTTTGATGATATAGATAGTCTGATCCTAAAATTTACCTGAAAATGCAAAGGACCTTTAACAGCCACAGCAATCTTTAACAAAGAGCAAAGTTGAAGGTCTTCTACACCTTGAAATATAAAACTCAGAATCATAAACCTTCTGGAAAAGTGAATATTTTTGCAACTTTAAAGATTTCTTAGGATACAAAATGCACTAACCATAAAAGAAAAAACTGATAAATTGGACTTCATCAAATTAATTCTGCTTACCAAAAGACATCGTTAAGAAAAAGTGCCAAATTGGGAAAAAGTTACTCAAAATGTATATATCTGACAGTGAACTTATATTGAGAATACATAACAAGCCTCTTCAATAATAGAAAGATGAACAGCCCATTAAAATGAGCAAAATAAATAAATGCAGTTTTTAAAAATGAGCAGATCATTTGATTGCTTACAAAAGAAGATTCATGAATGGCAATAACACAGAAAGTGCTTAACCTCTTTAGTTAAGAGAAATGCACATTAAAATCACAGTTAGATTCCTTTTCAGACACAAGAAAATGACTCAAATAAAAGAAGACTGAAAACCAAATACTGGCAAAGATGGGAAGTAACTAGAATATTCTTACACAATAGTGGGAATGTAAAATGATGTAACCACTTAGGAGAACGGTTTGGCAGTTTCTGATAAAGTCAAACATACCTCTATCCTTTGACCCATAAATTCTAGTAGATACCGTATGAGTCCCCTTACATGAAATCCAAGAGCAGAGAAAACAAGCCCTCCGATAGAAAGAGCTGCGTGGCTGGGGAAGGACGTTGATGGCATGGAATGTGAAGGAACTGTACTATATCTTATTTTAGGTGCTGTTTTCACAGATGTATCTCTCAAAACTCAACAGGAAACCTAAGATGGGAACATATTTATTGTTTGCTGATTATAATGTATGCCAAAATAAAAAGAAAAAACCCAAACACGAGCTTTCAGGCTGTCTTACAGGATGGTCCCACCTAATCAGTTTGCAGTCATCTCCATGGCTCTAGAATACTTGGATGGGTTTATAGCCCAGCTTGGGTAAATATACCTTGTACTAGTTTCAGTTGGAAGGCTGGAAAGGTAGTGACCCTACAGCAAACATTCTTAATGCAGCTTATCTGTAGCCTGTGGGCTAGGAAAATTCTCAGGAAGAGAAGGCTTTGGGGGCTGGAATGAAATAGAGCAGCTTCCAGCCAGTAGGGATATCACAACGGGTGGGGGTGGGAGGCGGGGGGTGGGGGCAGCTTTGCTTGAGGACCAGCTGCCACCACTGCTCCTTGTGCTGCAACTGTAGGCCATTGGGCACATGTTGACCATCCACAAGGGGTGTTCACACCTATGCATTATCTGAAGGGTATGCTTTAGCATTATTTGTAGTACAGCCTCTCTAACTTGGTGAGACAGAAACTCTAAATTCTGTCTTTCCTATGGCAAGTGTCTCAGCTTTTTCAGCCTTCCAGCTGCTGCTACCAGAATTATTGGAACCTCCCCCAAATATTTGTAGTTCTGGAGTCTTAAAGAATTGAAAGTCTATACACAGATACGTGGAGGGGCTTAGCCCCCCACCCCCCACCCCCCTTTTCCCCTTTCTAGAATATTCCTCTCAATGTATAACCATTCTGGCCACCCTAGACTCCATTGGCTGATACTTTAAGTTGTCCTGTGCTACCCAGACTGGGGAGTGGCCTCAATGAAAAAGCTATTTTATTTATTTATTTTTTAAATTTGTAGAGAGAGGGAAAGAAACATTGATTGATTGGCTCTCACCCACCCCCAACTGAGGACCTGGTCTACAACCCAGACATGTGCCCTGACCTGCAGTGAAACTGACAACCTTTGGGTTCGCAGGCTGGTGCTTAATCCACTGAGCCACACCAGCCAGGGCTAGCTATTTATTTTTTTCATTGAAGTTATTGGGGTACCATTGGTTAATAAAATTATACAGGTTTCAGGTGTATGGTTCTACCATACATCATCTGTATAGTGTATTGTGTGTTTACCACCCAAGTCAAGTCTCCTTCCATAGCCATTTAAACATGGATGTCACCCAGTATGGTTCCCTTTCTTTGAGAATCTCCTACAGTTTCTGCTTGCTTTTCCTCATTTTCCAGTCCATTCAAACAGTTGCTTTTTCATATTTTTGTCCACAGTTTATAATGGTTATCTGCAGGAGGAGTTAGTCCAGTATAAACCACTCAGCCCTTGCTGGGCCGAAATCTTACTAGATTATGAAACATTGCTGGGATTGATCCAACATAGCATTTTAGTGGATTAATGGCCAAGAAAAACAGAAATTTTAGTTTTTAGCCTTTCTTCTTTTGGGTTTGGCTGAGCAAAATTTTTTAGAATATTACATAGCAAGTATTTGATGCCATTTTCCATTTTACCTACATAGAAAAGGCTACATTTGTGGTTAAGAGCCACAGAAGCACTTTGAGCCACCCTGGATAGATGCTTCAGGAGCAGCGTGCAAAGATTCCGTGGAGTCTAAAATAGGAAATGAGTAATAGCAAAATACGTTGCTATTGGTCAGTAACGCTACTGGTTCATTCCGTTTTCCTGATTAAATGGAGTCTGACTAAAATGTAATAAGTAAACAAGAGAAAACAGTATATTATCTACCACTGCTCCAAACTTGGGAATAAATAGACATTTGAGATGTGAATTAGTCCACATGTGTAACTTCCTGAGCAGCCACTTAGGTGAAGCTGAACTTAAGCACAGTCACATCTCTCCTCATTAATGGAGCCTGGTGTAGGGATCCATTTCTCCAGTGCCCTCTGCCTTCGTTTGCCATTGCCTTACTTCATAGCCTTAGATAAATCCCTTCTGAGCCTCAGTTTCCCCAAATAAAAAGGAGGAGTCCAGGATAGACAATATATACAGTGTCTTCCAGCTTCGGGCTTCTACAAATCTGTGGTCAGAAGGGATTTTCTCCTTTTGAAATTGCAGACAGACCTTTTCATTAAATGGATTTTAACCTATTTAAATCATAGTTTTGCCCTAGCCAGGTGGCTTAGTTGGTTGGCACATCATCCCATTGCACTAAAGTTTGCGGGTTTGATTCTTGGTCAGGGCGCATACCTAGGTTGCAAGTTTGATCCCCAGTTGGAGTGCGTACAGGAGGCCACCAGTCAATGTTTTTCTCTCACATTGATGTTTATCTCTCTCTCTTTCTCACCTCCACCCCTTCTTCCTCTATCTCTAAAATCAATAAACATATCCTCTGGTGGGATTTAAATAACTAAACCATTGTTTGAATTCTTCTGTGTGTTTTTTGTTTAAGGTTGCAATTGTGGCTCAGGACTTAGCAGCATTCCATACTGCGTCATCAGAAATGGGGCACCAACAGCACAGCCATCACCTAGTAACCACAGAAACCAGACCTCTGACCTTAGTGGCAACATCCAATGGCACCCAGATTGCAGTTCAGGTGAGTCCAGAGGCAGCTGTCCTCCATCAACAGCAGCGCTGCTCCGACCTCTCAACCTTGTACGCTGTGCTTTGTGTATAACCTTTACAGGAGGCAGGGCACAGGACAATCTGTGTCACTTAGCCACCTTAAGGAACTTGTGTGCTTCAGGTGGATTCAAAAAGACCAACACTTTGCTCTTTACTATCTTTGCATATGCTACGGGAATTTATACCAAGAAAAATAAAGCTTCTGGTATGTCTCCCCATTTGCGTCCAGCCAGCTATCTTAACTCTCAAAAATAAAAGTCTAAGCCCTGGCTGGTGTGGCTCAGTAGTTAAGTACTGACCTGCAAGTCGAAAGGTTGCCAGTTCGATTCCTAGTCTAGGGCACATGCCTGGGTTGCTGGCCAGGTCCCCAGTAGCGGAGCACACGAGAGTCAGCCACACATTGATGTTTCTCTCCCTCTCTTTCTCTCTCCCTTCTCCTCTCTAAAAAATAAAATAAAATCTTTTTTAAAAAAGTCTAAATAAGTAGGATTCTATAAAACACTTAAGAGCTACTCCTTTGGAAGTGAAACTAGTGTCAACACAGACCCTACATCTGAGAATTCACTGCACAGCCCTATTTTACAGTGGGCAATGTCAGAAGACTAAGAAGAAACCATCCTCTGGGGAGTCAGTGGATTCGAGCAGAGAATCCAGAATCCTAGGTACAGATTACCTTTCCTTGGGGGAGTTCTTCATGTATTTACTTGGCAAAAGGTTAGAACATAATTAGGAAAATGCCAGCCATTGGTTTTTAGTTTATGGGCATAAAAGCTAAAGGCTCAGAAAACTCTCTAAATTATCTCCATTGGAAATATGAGCATCTTTTGTCCCTGGCATGTGTGAAGGTCTGTCAAAATCCTAAATAAATAAACTGCATTGTTGTTCCTTGTAGGAATTTAGTTTTTTGCTTTTACTGATTGGCTCAATGGTAGTAGCTTAACAAGCCCACGTGTCAGAATGAAATTCTGAAGCCCACAGAAATAAATTCCACTTCTGACATATAATATTCCTTTGGCATCATCTTGACTGTGAGTTTGTGTATGTTCCTGTTTCAGCTTGGAGAGCAGCCATCTCTGGAAGAAGCCATCAGAATAGCATCCAGGATCCAACAAGGAGAAACGCCGGGGTTGGATGATTAATTCTGAGAGCAGTAAAGCAAGAGGAGCCTTTCATCTTCAGGCAGCAGAGATCCATGAAGGCCGGGGCCCAGGAAACAGGAGACATTTTCCATTCCTGAAACATTGTACACATTTTTATGCAAGAGTGGAGAACATTTTATTCTTGACACTTTTGTGTATATAACCCTTGAAATAGATTCCCAAATTGATTCATTGTGTACAAGGAAGTATGAAATTAGGGCAATACTGTAAATTTTCACGTTATTCTTTTATCACATTGCAAACTCCTAGAGTCATTATGCAAGACCAGTGAAGTCTTACAGAGTCTTAGGATGGATTTTTAACTTACTGTGAAAAAAGTCAAATAAAAGCTATACCGACAGTCAAAGGTTCTATGTGTCACACGATCACAATTCCAAAAGCCATCATGGATAATAAAAATAAAGGATGTAATGCCTTCAAATATTTCCCGCAGTTAGAGTGTCTGCAGTTTTGTTCTACTGTATACTTGTCCATTTTTATTTGTACTTCATGGGTTGAAGACTATTCGTCACAGTTTTCCATCCCTGTTGAATACCAACTCTTCAAACAGAAATGCTAATCATATTAGCACTACATTGGATTATGTCTAAAATTACAAAGTTTGTTTACTTAAAATTAAAAAGTTAAATCCAGTGCTTTGGTTTTGTTAAAGACTTAAGTGTTCTTGCTTGTGTTAACCATTTTTTAAAAAAGAATGAACTGTCAAAGTTGACCACAGGCCAGAGCCCCGGTAACAGCTATAATTGGAAATGGCTTTACTCTGAAAATTAGGTTAGTGGGTTGGTATAAATTATTTATTTTTTTGCTTATGTACTTTTGTTTTAAAGCTTATTTACCCTAAAGTTTATTATTTTGAATACAGCAATTTTTAAAATGTTACCTTTATATTTGTTTTATTAAATTGGTATGGGGGTGGTGGGAAGTGTTACAGAAAATGCCACAAATGTAACAGTATATAACCCAATACACATTATTGGGAGTATAGTGTATATTGAGCACAGAATAAGGACTGTTCGATTTTATGCACTCTAATAGCTTTGTGAGATACACGGGATTTACAGCCTCCGTATTTGTAAAGAGCAAACAGTCCAAAGAGGGTAAGTATCCTCCTCGGGCTGTACAGCTACAAAGAGGCAGAGTAAAGACTTGAGAACCCACCCTAGCTGGTGTAGCTCAGTGGATTGAGCACGGGCCTGCAAATCAAAAGGTTGCAGGTTTGATTCCCAGTCAGGGCACGTGCCTGGGTTGCAGACCAGGTCCCCAGTAGAAGCCATGCAAGAGGCACCCATACATTGACATTTCTCTCCCTCTCTCCCTTCCCCTCTCTCTAAAAATAAATAAAATGTTAAAAAAAAAAAACCTGAGAACCCAGACTTTTAAAAATTTAATTTGTTTTTAATTTATTGATTTTAGAGGAAAGGTGAGAGAGAAACGCATTCATTGGTTGTTTCCCATATGTTCCCTGACTGGGGATTGAACCCACAACCTTGGCGTATGGGTGCAATCCTCTAACCAACTAGCCACCTGTCCGGGGCAAGAACTGTCACTTTTTGGCCCTCAAGTCCAGCATTGGTTTTTCACCATGCCACAGCTGGCTTCTCAGGTGATCATTTATGGCGGAGATTATCAAGATGAGCTTCAGTTTCTGGTTACCTGAATGACTTGAGCACTTGAAAAATCATCTCTAATGTCAGAAATTCAACTAAAGTTCCTCCAAAAAGGTGTGGAGGGTTGTCCTGCAACCATCACTTCATCACTGCCATTCACTGTGCTTTGTTTACCAGAGAGCTGAAGTGTGGCTGTTTCTCATTTCCAGCTCTTCGCTAAAAAAAGGAAAAACTGCTGTTTTACTTAATGTGAATGTTATCTTTGATCAAGTTCTTTGAAGTCTTAAAAAAAAGTAATTTGAAATGAGAAGGCTTTCAGGGTTGGTCAGGGGAATTGACTGCTTGCCCTTCAAAGCTCTCCGTAGATATACATTAGAAAAGGTCTTCGTCACTCACGGATCCAGGCTTAATGCTTGACAGACGTAAACACACCCAGAACTCACAGCTGAGGCCTGCCAATGCTCAGAAAGGGGCTGGCGTGGGGGCACAGGAAGAACAGAATCTGGGAAGTCACAGGGCCAGCCTCCTGGGCTGTACTGTGGTTAGAGAGCTCTGCAGCTGGGCCCAGCCAGGCCTGCTGTGCTTCCCAGGACCCAAACCCAAGCTACTGACTTTCTTGGGCCTCTTACCTCTGCCTTTGCTCGGGTTCCAAGCTGTTTCTCTCTCACCACAGCCCCTTTGCCAGCTGAACTGGGCAGGACTGAGCCAGACTGCTGGTGGACCTGATTATCCCTCAATCCCTCAGCTCAAAAGAAAATGCCTTCCTACTGGCACCAGAGAAAAGGGCAGAGCAATACTGGTTTGTCCCCTACCTGCCTGCTTGGGAATGGGACCTCAGGAGCACAGGGAGGGTGCCTGTTTTCCCCAAGGAAAGACTTCAGACAATGTGCCAACAGTTGCTATTGGGTTGGCCAAAAGGATCGTGGTTTTTTTTCTGCAAGTTGGCTCTAGTAGTGCTTAGTTATCTTGAGCTTCATTCAAAACAACTTTGTTAGATTGTATTTGTGACAGCTGTCATATTGGTGTGCATTTTTTTAAATTGGAGAATGTGCAGCCATTTTAATACTGAAGATGGAAGAAAATATGCAACATTTTTGGCATATTATGCCTTATTATTTCAAGAAAGGTAAAAATGCAACTGAAACACAAAGGTTTGTGCAGTGTATTGGAGAAGATCTATGACTGATTGAGCATGTCAAAAGTGGTTTGGGAAGTGTCATGCAGGACATTTCTCGCTGAACAATGCTCCACAGGTAGACCAGTTGAAGTTGATAGCAATCAAATCGAGGCATTAATTGAGAACAATCAACATTATACCATGAGGGAGATAGCTGACATATTCAAAATATCCAAATGAATAAAGTTATTGGTGAAAATGAAAAATATGTCTTCCTTTATGGAAAAAACTAAATGGACTTTTTGACCAATCTAATATTTAGTGAGCTGGTTTGGTTTTTCTCACACTGCAGGATGCAGAAAGGAGCCCTCCAAAGTTGAAAAGTCCCCCAAAGGCACTTGATGAAACAAGAGTACACTTTAACAAGTGGAGCCCAAGAGAGCACACCTTTGCAATACAATCCAGACAGTGGCCAAGGCAAATCTTTGGGTCCAAGGAAAACACCCCACTCTGCCCCAGACACAGCTCCGGGCCACTACAAAGAAAAAGTACATTGCCTACAGTCTACACTCATAAGAATTTAGGAAATAGAGTTAAAAAAGAAGAAGAAAGAGGGGGGGAGGAGGGAAGAAGAAGAAGAAGAAGAAGAGGAAGAAGAGGAAGAGGAGGAGGAGGAGGAGGAGGAAGAGGAGGAGGAGAAGAAAAGAAGAAGAAGAAGAGAAAGAAGAAGAGGAAGAAGAAGAGGAAGAAGAAGAGGAAGAAGAAGAGGAAGAAGAAGAGGAAGAAGAAGAAGAGGAAGAAGAAGAAGAAGAAGAAGAAGAAGAAGAAGAAGAAGAAGAAAGGACTTGGGTTCCTTAAACCTCTACAGTGGCAACTGCCCAGAGGGCCACACCACTCCCTCCCTCACCCCCAACCCTGCCACCAGGCCATCAAGGGCAAACCAACTGGACAGTCTCCCATGCTGCCTTCCTGTAGGACAGCCCTGGGATCAGGTAAAAGTTGGGAAACCGTGCACTTGGCATTAAAATGGACTAGATGTCCATGTATCATCCCAAGGCATTTAAGGTGCAGTACTTCCTGGCTCTGATATGATTATACACCAGTCAAGTATCAGCAGACACCAACAGTGAGAGGGGGTGGGACTGTGGAAAGGCAAAAGGCACAGCTGAAATCTTGTCATCATGGAGGGAAAGGAAGCACAGGGGAGGTGGAGCAAGGCTACCTCAGCCCCCTCTGCTGTAAGCACTTTCTGTCTATACTTAGATTTCCCTTGGGGATGAGGGGATCTTGCAAAGAATACTCCCACCAAATACCCTCTTTTTGAAAAAAAATTTTTTAAAGACTTTATTTGTTTTTAGACAGAGAAGGGAGGAAGGAGAGGGAGAGAAACATCAATGTGTGGTTGCCTCTTGCACATCCCCCACCAGGGACCTGGCCTGCAACCCAAGCATGTGCCCTGACTGGGAATTGAACCGGCAACCCTTTGGTTCCCAGGCTGTTGCTCAATCCACTGAGCCACACCAGCCAGAGCCCCTCTTTTTTTTTTTTTTTTTTTTTTGCCTGAGGAATAGTGCTGGCTTCATGGACCTGTGACCAGTGTAGGTGAACGAGACACTGCACTCCAAAGGATCCTGAGCTTGGAAGTTAATGTACTATAGTTGCAGTTTTGAAATTCTTAATAATTTTATCTTCGAATTTGTGTTCTGTGAGTGAAGTCTCATGGAACAATGGAGCAGGCCCTGGGGGCTTGGACGCTTGACTTAGGCCCACCCCTTGTCAGTTCCCTGCCTGGCCTCCCCCTTCTTGTCCTCATCTCACCCTGTGACTGCTGCAGTGCCCTCTGCCTTTGGCAGGGGCCTGGGTGCCAGTGCAGGAGCATCAGTGACAGGCACATGCACCCTGTGGAGGATGGCACCCATGGTGGTGGCCATCCTTGCCCTAGGTTGGCAGTACCATGGTATTCCTGGTGGATGGCCGGCTTTAGCTGCGTCTTGCTAGGGCAGGCCTCTTGCTTATCACAGCTCTGAGTTGATTTTTTAAAAATATACTTTATTGATTATGCTATTACAGTTGTCTCATTCCCCCCCTTCACTCCTCTCTGCCCTGCACACCGCCTCCCACCCACATTCCCCCCCTTTAGATCATGTCCATCAGTCGTACATATAAGTTCTTCGTTTTCTACATTTCCTATACTATTCTTAACCTCCCTATGTCTATTTTCTACCTACCATTTATGCTACTTATGCTCTATACCTTTACCCACTCTCTCCCCCTCTCTTCCCCTCCCACTCCCCTGCTGATAACTCTCCATGTGATCTCCATTTCTGTGATTTTTGTTCCTGTTCTAATTGTTTGCTTAGTTTGTTTTTGTTTTAGGTGTGGTTGTTAATAACTTTGAGTTTGTTGTCATTTTTACATATTTTTTACCTTCTTTTTCTTAGATAAGTCCCTTTAACATTTCATATAATAAAGGCTGGGTGGTGTGAACTCCTTTTATTTTTCTTTTTAAAGATCTTACTTTTATTTATTTTTATTTATTTGTAGAGAGAGAAGAAGGGAGGGAGAAAGAGAAGGAAAGGAACATCAATGTGTGGTTGCCTCGAATGCATCCCCTGCTGGGGACCTGGCCCACAACCCAGGCAGATGCCCTGACTGGGGATTGAACCAGCAATGCTTTGGTTCGTAGGCCAGCACTCATTCTATTGAGCCACACCAGCCAGAGCTGATGAACTCCTTTAACTTGACCTTGTCTGGGAAGCACTTTATCTGCCCTTCCATTCTAAATGAAAGCTTTGCTGGGTAGAGTAATCTTGGATATAGTTCCTTGCCTTTCATGACTTGGAATACTTCTTTCCAGCCCCTTCTTGCCTATGAGATTTCTTTTGAGAAATCAGCTGATAGTCTGATGGGAACTCCTTTGTAGGTGACTGTGCCCTTATCCCTTGCTGCTTTTAAGATTCTCTCCTTATCTTTAATCTTGGATAATGTAATTATGATGTGCCTTGGTGTGTTCCTCCTTGGATCCAACTTCTTTGGGACTCTCTGAGCTTCCTAGACTTCCTGGAAGTCTATTTCCTTTGCCAGCTTGGGGAAGTTCTCTATTGTTTTTTCAAATTTTTGCTCTTTCGATTTTTTGCTCTTTTACTTCTCCTTCTGGCACCTCTGTGATTTGGATGTTGGAGCGTTTAAAGATGTGCTGGAGGTTCCTAAGACTCTCCTCATTTTTTTGAATTCTTGTTTCTTCATTCTGTTCTGGTGGAATGTTTCCTTCTTCCTTCTGGTCCACACCATTGATCTGAGTCCTGGTTTCGTTCCCATCACTGTTGGTTCCCTGTACATCTCCCTTTATTTTACTTTGCATAGCCTTCATTTTTTCATCTCATTTGCGACCATATTCAACCAATTCTGTGAGCATCCTGATTACCAGTGTTTTGAACTGTGCATCTGATAGGTTGGCTATCTATTGCTATTCATTGCTTAGTTGTATTTTTCCCGGAGCTTTGATCTCTTCTTTCATTTGGACCATTTTTTTGGTCTAGACATGCCTGTCATATAGTAAGGGATGGTGCCTTAGGTGTTCACCAGGGTGGGGCAACCTAGATCTCTGTGTTATGGCACTGTATGTGGGGGGAGGGGTCCAAGAGGTAACAATGGTGCTTGCTCCACTCTCTGCCGGATTTCAGTCACAACCCCTGCTACCCACAATGTGCTGATTCCCAGGTGGGTGGGTTTGTGTATGTTCTAGGACCCTGTGGGTCTCTCCAGTGAACTCTCCTGTGAAGCTGGGAGTTTCTCCCACTGCCGCAACCCCCACAGGTGTTTTCAATCAGAGGTTTGCAGCTTTATTTCCCTGTGCTGGAACTCTGGATTTCGTGGTCTGTCTCGTTCCCCAGTTGTTCCTCCCAGTTTATCTGTACATGAATATGGGACTACCCAATCTGTAAGCTGCTACCTCACTGGGTTTGCCAGCCCTCACCTTTCCCGCCAGCTGCCGCCTTGCCCACCCTGGTCTTCCAATTCCCACCTTGCTGGGAGTCCTCTCTGCCCGCTGCCAACCTCCACCCCTCCTACCAGTCTGGATGAATGTTTCTTCTTTAACTCCTTGGTTATCACACTTCCACACAGTTCAATTTTCTGGCAGTTCTGATTGTTTTTTTTTTGTTGTTTTTAAATTTGTTGTCCTTCTTTTGGTTGTGCAAGGAGGCACAGTGTGTCTACCTATGCCTCCATCTTGGCCGGAAGTCCCAATCCCAGCTCTGAGTTTTAAAGATACCTCGGAGTAGCCCATTTGCTGTGGGCTTGGTGGCAGGCCTGGGAAGGGATAAGGGCATTTGTCAGGCCCAAGAGAGCACCTGCCCCAAGCACCTGTGAGGTCCCATGCCCTCTGAAGCTCTTTCTCCAGGCTCTGTGCCTGGAGAATCCTGGCTTCCTCCCTCCACCTTTCCTGAGCCTGACTCATGTTCATCTCTTCTAGCCGGCTCCGGGTACCCTCCTCCTGGAATGAGCTGCAGAATTCCAATTGCATAATTTCAGTGATTCCAAATACAAGTTAAATACTCTGACAGTTTCATTTAAAAGTGGCATTGCATAATATAAAGAGGAAGGATAAAAGTCATGCTAAGCCCTGGCTGGCATAGCTTGGTGGATTGAGCGTGGGCTTGTGAACTAAAGGATCCCAGTTCGATTCCCAGTCAGGGCACATGACTGGGTTGCAGGCCAGTTCCCGGTGGGGTACGCATGAGAGGCAACCACACATTGATGTTTATCTCCCTCTCTCCTTCCATTCCCCTCTAAAGATAAAATAAGCAAAATCTTTAAAAAAAAAAGTCATGCTAAAGTTTTATCATTAATTTATTTTAATTTTTAAATGTTTTTATTGTTCAGTTACAGTTGTCCCCATTTTCCCCCCATTGCTCTCTCCTGCCCTGTCCACCGCACCCCGCATAATTTTTTTTTAGAATGATGTTAAAGAGCAAAACATCATAGAGCGTGTGGGAGGGGGAGGGAAATAAAATATCCGTAACATAAAATGCACCATTTTAACCATTTTTGAGTTACAGTTCAGTGCCGTTAAGTACCTTCACAGCGCTGCGCAAACATCGCCGTTATCCAGCTCCAGCAGCTTCTCGGACAGCGATTCCCCATCGCCCACCCCCAGCCTTGCAACCACCGTTCCCTTTTCGCTTCCTCTGAATTTGACTGCTCGCGGTACCGCGTATAAACGGAATCACACACTCTTTGTCTTTGTGTGTCCGGCTTTAGGTATACATTTTTTTAAATTATATTTTATTGATTATGCTATTACAGTTGTCCCATTTTCCCCCCTTCATTACCCTCCACCCTGCACACCCCCTCCCACCCACATTCCCCCCTTTAGTTCATGCCCATGTGTCATAAGTTCTTTAGCTTCTACATTTCCCACACTACTCTTGCCCTCCCCCTGTCTATTTTCTACCCACCATCTTTGTTACTTACTCTCTGTACCTTTTCTCCCTCTGTCCTTCTCCCACTCCCCTATTGCTAACCCTCCATGTGATCTCCATTTCTGTGTTTCTGC
>PVKU01007279.1:0-90016 GCA_004027475.1 Anoura caudifer
TTTCTTAAGCTAAGAAAGGCAGGTATTAAATATTCAAAGCTAGCAACACCCTACCTAACAGCAAAAAATTTAATGTTTTTCCTATAAAGTCAATAGCAAAGTTATTAGATAGTTATCTTCAACATTCTCCTAGAAACTTTAGACACTGTAATAGGAAAACGAAAATAAATAAAAATTGTAAATGTTCAAAATTAAAAAAAAAAATATTACAATGAGACTACTTCTGGCCAAGATGGAGGCGTAGGTAGATACACTGTGCCTCTTCGCACAACCAAACTTAAGGACAACAAAAATTTAGAAACAAAAAAAACAACCAGATCTGACAGAAAATTGAACTGTAAGGAAGTCCGAAAACCATTCAGCCAAACTGGTAAGAAGGGTGGAGTTCACAGCCAGCGGAGAGGGGTCACAGCAGGAGAAAGTGGTGGTTGGTGGTCCCTGGTGTGCAGGCGGCAGCTAGCAGACCCAGTGAGGTGTACAAGGCGGCTGGCTCACCAGGTGGTCCCACATTCGCATGCAGATAGACCAGGCAAAAATGGGAAGCTAGACGAACCGTGCAGCCCAGAGCCCCAGAGCCAGGATATGAAACCTAAAAGCACCAATTGAAAACACTTGTGGGGTTTGAGGTTCCAGGAGAGACTCCCAGCCTCATAGGAGAGTTTGTTGGAGAGACCCACAGGGTCCTAGAACATGCAAAGCCCATCTACCTGGGAACCAGCACCAGAAGGGCCCAGTTTGCTTGTGGGAAGCAGTGGAAGGGACTGGAATCTGAGAGAGAGCAGAGTAAGCGCCATTGTTCCCTCTCTGACCCCTCCCCCACATACAGTGTCAGAACCCAGCAACTGGGCTGTGAACACCTAAGGCTCCGCCCCTCACTATGTAACATGCCAAACCAGACCCCCCCCACAAAAAAATGGCTCAAACGGGAGAACAGATCAAAGCCCCAGGGCCAATTCATCTAAGCTAACAAGAGATAGCCAACTTATCAGATGCATAGTTCAAAGCCCTGGTGATCAGGATGCTCACAGAATTGGCTGATTTTGGTCATGAATTAGATGAACAAATGAAGGCTACGATAAGTGAAATGAAGGAAAATACACAGGGAACCAATAGTAATAGGAAGAAAACTGGGACTCAAATCAATGGAGTGGACCAGAAGGAAGAAATAAACAACCAAACAGAAAAGAATGAAGAAACAAGAATTCAAAAAAATGAGGAGAGACTTAGGAAACACCAGGACATCTTTAAATGTTCCAACATCTGAATTATAGGGATACCAGAAGGAGAAGAGGATGAGCAACAAGTAGAAAACTTATTTGAACAAATAATAAAGGAGAACTTCCCCAATCTGGCAAAGGAAATAGACTTCCAGGAAGTCCAGGAAGCTCAGAGAGTCCCAAAGAAGGTGGACCCGAGGAGAAATACACCAAGGCACATCATAATTACATCACCCAAGATTAAAATGAAGGAGAGAATTCTAGAAGCAGCAAGGGATAAGGGGACAGTCACCTACAAAGGAGTTCCCATCAGACTGTCAGCTGATTTCTCAAGAGACCTTTCAGGCAAGGACTGGAAAGAAGTATTCCAAGTCATGAAAGGCAAGGACCTACGTCCAAGATTGCTCTATCCAGCAAAGCTTTCATTTAGAATGCAAGGTTAGATAAAGTGCTTCTCATATAAGGTCAAGTTAAAGGAGTTCATCATCACCAAGCCCTTATTATATGAAATGTTAAAGGAACTTATCTAAAAAAAGAAGATAAAAAAATATAAGCAGTAAAAAGACGGCAAACTTCCAGTTATTAACAACTACAACTAAAACAAAAGCAAACTAAGCAAACAGGTAGAACAGGAACAGAACCACAGAAATGGAGATCACATGGAAGGTTAGCACAAGGGAGTGGGAGGAGGAGAGAGGGGGAAAAGGTACAGAGAAGAAGTAGCATAGACAGTAGGTAGAAAATAGACAGGGGGAGGGCAAGAATAGTATGGGAAATGTAGAAGCTAAAGAACTTATGACACATGGACATGAACTAAAAGGGGGAATGTGGGTGGGAGGGGGTGGAGGGGAATGAAAGGAGCAATGAGACAACTGTAATAGCGTAATCAATAAAATATATTAAAAATATTACAATGAAAAATTTCCACTGAAAAAGGCAAACATATAATAAAAGCAGTGGACCAACCAACTATAAAGCTGGTAAAAAGGTTAAAAAGCAAAAGTAGAAATATCATGTGTACTTCCAACAGTGAATTAAGGGGTACACACAAATACACACATAAATAAAAGAAGTAAAAAAAATGACAAAAACATGAAAGTGCTGCGGTTAGTAAAAACAGTAGTGATTATAGAATGTGTCAACATACCATAGGTATAAAAATAGTTTGGGATATATAAAGCATGTGATAACCACAAACTCAAAATATACAATAATATACAAGAAATAAAGAGAAAAGAATCCAAAACATAACATTATATATATTGATCAACATATAAGAGGGTAAAAGAATAAAAAAGAAATGGAGAATAACTACAAAAACAATCAGAAAATAATTAACACAATGGCAACAACAAAATACCTATTGATAATTACTTTAAATGTAAATGGACTAAATGCTTCAATCAAAAGACATAAGGCATCTGAATGAATAAGAAAATAAGACTTGTACATATTCTGCCTAAAAGAGATCCACTTCAGATTGAAAGACACACAAAGACTGAGAGTAAAGGGATGGAAAGATATTTCATGCAAATTATAATTTTTAAAAAGCTGGGGTAGCAATACTTACATTAGACAAAATAGACTTTAATACAAAGGCCATAACAAGAGACAAGAAAAGACATTCCAAAATGATAAAGGGATCATTCCAACAAGAGGATATAACCCTTGTAAACATTTATACACCCAACATAGGATCATCTAAATGTATAAATCACATATTGATAGACATAAAGGAAGAGATCGACAGTAATACAGTCATAGCAAAAAATTGAAAACCCCATTGACATCGATGGATAGATCACCCAAACAGAAAATCATCTAAATGACACATTAGACCACATGAAATTAATTGATATTATTAGAACATGTCACCCCAAAGCAACAGAATTCAAATGCACATGGATTTTTTTCCAGGATAGACCATCTTAGGTCACAAAATAGCCTCAATAAGGTTAAGAAGATTAAAATTATATCAGGCATCTTCTCCGATCTCTAGTTTCAGGTATGAAACTAGAAAACAATTACAAGAAGAAAACTGAAAATCACTCAAACACTTGGAGGCTAAATAACTGCTACTAAACAATGAATAGGTTAACCATGAGATCAAAAAAGAAATCAAAAGATCACTTGAGAAATATTAAAATAAAAACACAACAACCCCCAAGCTATGGGACACAGCCACAACAGTTCTAAGAGAGAAATTCATAGCAATACAGGCATACCTTAAGAAACAAGGAAAATCTCAAACAATTTAACTTTATACCTAAAGAAATAGAAAAAGAATAACAAACAAAGCCTAAAGTGAGTAAAAGAGAGGAAATAATAAAGACCAGGGTGGAAATAAATAGAAATAGAAAGTATAAAAGAAAACAATAAAAAGATCAATTTAAAAAGAACTAGTTCTTTGAAATGGTTAAATAAATAAATAAATAAATAAATCTTTAACCAAACTCATTCAGAAAAACAGAGAGGACCCAACCAAATAAAATCAGAATGAAAGAAAAGAAGTGACAACTGACACCACAGAAATACAAAGATTGTAAGAAAATACAAAAAAACTATGCCAACAAATTGGACAATCTGGAAATAATGGATAAATTTTTAGAAATACAGTATCTTCCAAGACTAAATAAACAGGAAACAGAAAATCTGAATAGACCAATAACTACTAGTAAAATCAAATCAGTAATCAAAAAATTCCCCCAAACAAAGTTCTGGGTCAGATGACTTCACAGGTGAATTTTACCAAACATTCAACAAAGTAACAACTATCCTCGAGAAAGTATTCCAAAAAAGTAAAGAGGAGTGAAGGCTCCCAAGCTCATTTATGAGGCCAGCACTACTCTGATACCAAACCCAAAGATGTTAAAAGAAAAGAATATAGGTCAATATCCTGATGAACATAGATACAAAATTTCTCAACAAAAGATTAGCAAACTAAATTCAGTAATACATTATAAAGATCATACACCATGATCAAGTAGGATTTATTCCTAGAATGCAAGGTTTGTTCAATATCTACAAATCAATTAACATGCAAAATAAACAAAATAAAAATCATATAATCATATCAATAGATGCAGAAAAAGCATTTTACAAAATCCAACATGTATTTATGATTAAAACACTCAGCAAAATGGGAATAGAGGGAACATATCTCAACATAATAAAACCATATATGATAAACCTACAGTTAGCATCATAATCAATGAGGAAAAGTTAAATGCCTTTTCCTCAATCAATGAGGAAAACTCAAATGCCTTTTCCTCAAGATCAGGAACAAGACAAGGTTCTACTTTCACCACTTTTGTTCAACACAGTATTGGAAGTCCTAGGCACAATCATCAAACTAGAAAAAAAAATAAAAAAAAGCATCCAAATTGGAAAAGAAAAAGTAAAACTATCATTATTTGCAAATGACATGATATTGTATATAAAGAACTCTAAAGATTCTACCAAAAAACTACTAGAACTGATAAACAAATTCAATAAAGTAGCAGGATACAAAATTAATATTCAGAAGTTGGTTGCATTTTTATACACCAATAACAAATTATTAGGGTAAGAAATTAAGAAAACAATCCCATTTACAATTGCACCAAAAAATAACTAAGAAAAAATTTAACAAAAAGGACAGCCCTGGCCAGTGTGGCTCAGGTGGTTGGGTGTCATCCCACAAAGCAAAAGGTCATCAGTTTGATTCCAGGTCAGGGCACATACCTGGGTTGCAGGCCTGGTCCCTAGTTGGGGTGCATGTGAGAGGTAACCAATTGATTTTCTTCTCTCACATTAATGTCTCTCTCTTCTCTCTCTCCCTCCTTTCCCCTCTCTCTAAAAATTCATAAATAAAATCTTTTAAAATGTTTAACCAAAATGTACTAAAAAACTATAAGATATTGAAGAAGGAAATTCAAAAGATACAACTAAATGGAAGCATATACCATGCTCATAGATAAGAGGAATCAACATCATTAAAATATCCGTACTACCTGAAACAATCTGCAGATTCAATGCAATCCCTATCAAAATACTTATTGCACTTTTCACCAAACTAGAACAAATAATCCTAAAATTTATATAGAACCACAAAAAGACCCCGAGTAGTCAAAGCAATGTTGAGAAAGGAGAACAAAGTTGGATGTATCACATTACCTGATATCAAACTATACTGCAAAACTATAGTAATCAAAACAGCATGATACTGGCATAAAAAATAACAAATAGATCAATGGAACAGAACAGAGAGCCCAGAAATAAACCCACATTTATATGGTCAAATTAATCTATGACAAAGGAGACAAGACTACACACTGGGGCAAAAACAGTCTCTTCAATAAATGGTGTTGAGAGAACTGGAAAGACAAATGCTTTCTTACACTATATGCAAGAATAAACTCAAAATGAATTAAAGACTTAAATGTAATATCTGTGAGATCTAGATGAAACTTCTAGAAGAAAACATAGGCAATAAACTCTTTTACATTGTCTTTAGTAAAATTTTCTGCAGTATCTTTCCTCAGGCAAGGGAAACAAAAGAAAAAAATAAACAAGTGGGACTACATCAAACTAAAAAGGTTTTGCACAGCAAAGGAAACCATCAACAAAATGAAATGACAACCCACCGATTGGAAGAAAATACCCACCAATGATATACTCGATAAGAAGGTAATACCCACAATATATTATACAAAGAACTCTATGTAACACCAAAAAAATGAACAATTCAATTAAAAAATGGGCAGAGGATCTAAATAAACATTTCTCCAAAGAGGACATAAAGATGACCAATAGACATATGAAAAGATGCTCAACATCACTAATGATCAAAGAAATGCAAACTAAAACCACAATGAGGTATCAGCTCACATCATCAATAAATCAAATTGAAAGTGTTTGTGAGATCGCTTCTCGGCCTTTTGGCTAAGATCAAGTGAAAGTGTTGGTGAGGATGTGGAGAAAAGGAAACCCTCATGAGTGAAATTGTAAACTGGTGCAGCCACTATGGAAAATAGTATGGTGTTTCCTCAACAAATGAAAAATAGAATTACCAAATAACTCAGAAATACCACTTCTGAGTGTTTATCCCAAAAGGTCTGAAATAGCAAATTTGAAATTTGAAAAAAATATATGCATCCTTATGTTAATTACAGCATTTACAATAGCCAAGTTATGTAAGCACCCTAAGTGTCCATACATAGATGCAAGGATACAGAAGATGTGATGTATAATGTAATATTATTCAGCCACACAGAAAGCTGAAGTCTTACCATTTTCAACATGGATGGACCTAGAGAGTATTATGCTAAGTGAAATAAGTCAGACAGAGAAAGACAACAAATACTATATCATTTCACTTGTGGAATCTAAAAAACAAAATAAACAAACAAATAAAATAGACTCATAGATACAGAGAACAAACTGATGATTGCCAAATGGGAGGGGGATTGGAGAGTTGGGTAAGAAAGAGTAAAGGATACATGGCTGGTGTAGCTCAGTGGCTTGAGTGTGGGCTGTGAAACAAAGGGTTGCCGGTTCGATTCCCAGCCAGGGCACATGCTTGGGGTGCAGGCCAGGTCCCCAGTAAGGGGCACATGACAGGTAACCACACATTGATGTTTCTCTCCCTTCCTCTCGTTCTCCTTCCCTTTCCCACTCCCTAAAAATAAATAAATAAAATCTTGAAAAAAGAAAGGGTGAAGGACATAGAAGTACAAATTGGCACTTACATGATAGTGATATTAAGTACAGCATGGAAAATGATATTTTATTGACTATAAAATATAATTATATCATTAATCAAAATATATATCAAAATATAATTATATATCTATATATCAAAATATCATTATTGACTATAATTACAATATTATAGTCAGTAATATTGTAATAAAAGTATAGTGCCAGGTGAGTTCTAGAATTATCAGGGGATCACCCTGTAAATTATGTAAATGTCCAACTACTGTGCTGTACACCTAAAACTAATATTAAATGTCAACTTTAATTGAACATGTTTTTTTAATTTTTCAATAAAGTTTATGGAAAATTTTTATGCAGCATGGATAACCCAAACAAGAAATAATAATAAAACTTACTGCTCTAAATTGGAGGATATTAGAAAATTAACTCATTATTTTGAAAAGTAGCACATAAAAAGAAAGAATTGAGTATTTTATCTGCTTTTCTTGTGCAAGCTTGAAATTGATATCCAGATACCCAAATAGTTCATGATGGAAAGTTTGTCCTTACAGACATATTGCTACTAAACAATGAAAAGAAGTGATAGAGTGTACCATTGTATAGCCTCAAATAAATTAATATATCTAAACATTAAAAATCAATGGCATCCAACATCACAGGAGTAACAACTAGGAACTAGACATTTGTGCCTCCTTGTGCGTCCTCACATACCACCTATGAGGTAATCTTGAAAAAAATAAAAAATAAAACATCTAAGAATCAAGCCCCTTGATTCACAGAAACTATTTACAGGAAATACAGAGTCCAAAGGAAGATGTGAAACTATACTAGAGGATTGCAGTTAGCAAAATCCAGACCTACAGTGTCCACTACTATAACATGTACACACATGTGGCAAATGAGTACCTGAAATGTGGCTAGTCAAAATTAAGATGGGATATATGTGTAAAATAAATACACACTGCACTGGTATCAAAAAATGTAAAATATCTTATTAATACATTGTATATTGATTATATGTTAACATGATAATATTTTGAATATATTAGGTTAAATAAATGTATATTTAAATAAATTGTATTACTGACCAGAGGTGGCCCAGAGACAAGAGGTGGCCCTGTAACCTAGACAGGATGTGGCTCTGCAAGCAGAGTTGGCCCTACGACTGGGGACAGCCAAGCGATCAGAGACAACCCTACAACCAGAGGCAGCACTGCGACCTGAGGAGGGGGCTTTGTGGAAGACCCACAGCTCACACCCCTGATCCTAGATGAGAAAAAAAAAAAAACGACCTGTAACTGTGAAAAAACCAGAGTTGGACCCAAAGAGGGGGCATCCCAACAGCTGAAACAGTGGAAGCTGTGAACACCAAGATACCCGAAGGAGACTGCACCACTGAATCTCACAGGTATTCTACCACAGAAGTTCACACCATAAACCCAGGGAGCCAGAACAGATCAATTTAAGAAGCTGAGGCTAAAAAGAAGAGTCTCACAAACAATGAGAAGACAAAATAACAATCCCCAAATTAAAGGAAAGGTAGAAGTCCCAGAAAGAATGCTAAATGAAACAGAAGCAACTCAATTATCAGATATTGAGTTCAAAGCAATGGTTCTCAGGAAGCTCCATGAGCTCTCAATGAGCTACCAGAAACTACAGGGAAGCTACGATGAAATCACTGCAAACTATATCAACCTAAAAAAGGAAATAGAAACTATCAACAAGGACCAAGAGGAAATAAAGAATACAATTTCTGAAGAACACAGTAGAAAGAATCAAAAGCAGAATCAATGAAGCAGAAGATCAGATCAGCAAGTTGGAGGACAAAGTATAAAAAAAAAAAAACAGAAAGAGCAAGAAAAGGAAAAGAGGCTCAAAAAGAATGAAGAGGGATTAAGAGAAATGCAAGACAATATGAAACATAATAATATCCATATAATAGGGATTATACCAGAAGGAGAAGAAGAAGAGCAAGGGGTAGAATAACTATTTGAAAAAGGAATCATGGAAAACTTCCCTAATTTGATGAGAGAAAAAGTCACATAAACCCAGGGCACAGAGAGTCCCAATCAAGAGGAACCCAAAGAGGCCCACTTCAAGACACATCATAATTAAAATGGCAAAATTCCAAGACAAAGAGAGTATCTTAAAGGCAGAAAGGGAGAAAAAGGAAGTAACAACAAGGGAGCCACGATAAGGTTACCAGCTCACTTCTCAATGGAAACACTCCAAGCCACAAGAGAATGGCAATAAATATTCCAAGTAATGAGAATCAAAGGCCTGCAACCAAGAGTATTTTACCCAGCAAGGCTTTCAATCAAGATAGAAGGCCAAATAAGGAGCATCCCAGACAAAAGAAGTCTCAAGGAATACACCTCTACCAAACCAGTTCTGCAAGAGATGCTAAAGGGACTGCTTCAAGGGAAGGAAGGAAGGAAGGAAGGAAGGGAGGGAGGGAGGGAGGGAGGGACGGACGGACACAGGTACAAAAATGGCAATGAATCAGTACCTATCAATAATAAACTTAAACGTAAATGGATTAAATGCTCCAATGAAAAGAAATAGAATAGCTGAATGGATAAGAAAGCATGACCACACATATACTACCTACAAGAGACCCACCTCAGGACAAAAGACCTACACAGACTCAAAGTGAAGGGCTGGAAACAAATTTTCCAAGTAAATGCACAGGAAAAAAAAAAAAGCCAAAGTAGCGATACTCATATCAGACAAAATAGACTTAAAAAAACAGCCTCAAAAGGAGACCCTGAAGGTCAGTCACTTCATATTAGTCAAGGGAAGAATCCACCAAGAGACATAAACATTGTAAATATATATGCACCCAACATAGGAGCATCTGAATATGTAAAAAAATCTTAGAAGACATCAAGAAAGATATTGACAACAACACAATTATACTAGGGAATTTCATCACCACACTATAAAAAATGGATAGATATGACAAATAAAATATCAACAAAAATACTGCAGCATTGAACAATGTCCTAGATCAAATGACCTGAACTCGTATATGTAGAGCCTTTCATCCCAAAGTAGCAAAATGCACATTCTTTTCAAATTCACATGGACCATTTTCAATGATAGACCACATGATAGGACACAAAACAAGCCTCAGCAAATTCAAGAAAATTAAAATCATACCAAGCATTTTCTCTGATCACAAGGGACTGAAACAACAAACCAATCCCAAGGAAAAAACCCAAAACACTCAAAATCATGGAGATTGAATAGCATGTTATTAAACAATGAATGGGTCAAGAATGAAATTAGAAAAGAAATCAAAAAGTTTCTGGAAACAAATGAAAATGAACTCACAACAACCCAAAACTTATGGGACACAGTGAGGGCAGTCCTGAGAGGGAATTTCATAGCAATGCAGGCCTACCTAAAAAAGATAGAACCATCTCAAACAAACAACCTAACCCTACACCTACAAGAACGTGAGGCACCACAACAAAGCCAGCCCAGAGAAAGTAGAAGGGAGGAAATAACCAAGATCACAGCAGAATTAAATGACAGAGAGACTAAAAGCACAATTCTAAGGATCAATGAATCCAGGGGCTGGTTCTTTGAAAAGATAAACAAAATGGACAAGCCTTTAAGCAGGCTCATCAAGAAAAAAAAAAAAAAAAAAGAGAGAAGACCCAAATAAACACAATCAAAAATGAAAGAGGAGAAATTACAACTGACACCACAGAAATAAAAAGGATTGTAAGAAATTACTGTGAAGAATTATATGTCAAGAAATTTGAAAACCTAGGTGAAATGGACAAGTTTCTCAAAAAAAAAAATAATCTTCCAAAACTCAATGAAGAAGAAGCAGAAAGCCAGAGCAGACTAATAACAGCAGATGAAATTGAAGCAGTAATCAAAAAATCCTAGCATGCAAAAGCCCAGATGGTTTCACAGGAGAATTCTATAAAGCATTTAAGGAAGAGCTAACCCCTATCCTTCACAGACTATTCAAAAAATCCCAAAATGAAGGAAGACTCCCAAACTCTTCCCATGAAGCCAGCATCATCCTAATCCCAAAACCAGATAAAGACACAACAAAGAAAGAAAACTTCAGGCCAATATCGCTGATGAACACAGATGCTAAAATCCTCAACAAATATTGGCAAACCACATCCAACAACACATTAAAAAGATAATACACCATGACCAAGTGGGATTCATCTCAGGGATGCAAGGACGGTTCAATATTCACAAATCAGTAAATGTAATACATCACATAAACAAAAGCAAAGACAAAAAAAGAACAACATTTAAAATAAATTGAAAAAATTAATAAGTAAATAAATAAATAAATAAATTTTACTGATCTCTTCTTACTCTTTTTTATTGTTGTTACTAGAAAACTTAGTTACACATGTGGCTCTGTTTATTTCTGTTGTATAACACTGATTCAGACAACAGGAAACTACATAACAACCTAATTTTTTTTAACAAGTAAACTGCAAGAAAAGATACAAAAGAAAAAGCCATATATGAAAATAGACTTTAAAATATATCAGCCAATTGCAATATATGGACCTGATTTGTGATTCATCAAATTGTAAGAGATGATTTATGAAGCACTTGGAAATTTAAGCACTGATTTGATTAACAATTGTTATATTTTTCTTTGATAATGATCTTGCAGATGTTTTCAAAAAGAGTATTTATGTCTTAGAGATTAATGTTGCAATATTTACAATTGAAATGGTACAGTATCTAGGATTTGCTTCAAAATAATATTTAAAATACTAGGTTTAACAAGATTAACCTTGAGTTGACAATTATTGAAGCTGTGTGATGTGTGCATCAAGTTTCATTACATTATACTTCTACTTTGGTAAATGTTTGAAATTCTCAATAACAAAAAAAGTTATTTAAAAGAAACAAATAAAAGAAAGCACAAAGCCAAACTCTTTTACAGAAAAATCCTAACAAGGAACTGTTGTGTTGTATACTCTCCCAGAAAATAAGAAAAGATGCAAAGCCTCTCAATTCATTCTTTGAGACTAGTATAATTCTAATGTTAAGACCAGAAAAAGATAGAGCTAGAGATAAAGAAAAACTCTAAGCAATCCTTGACAAAGTATTGGGAAACTGCATCCAACAATACATTAAGAAGATCATACACCAGATCAAGTAGGATTCATCGCAGGGATGCAAGGATGATACAATATTCACAAATCAATAAATATAATACATCATGTAAACAAAAGGAAAAACAAAAAACACATGATCGTATCAATAGACATAGAAAAAGCATTTGATAAGGTACAGCATCCATTTATGATAAAAACACTCAGCAGAGTGGGAAAAGAGGGAGCATTATTCAACATAATAAAGGCCACATATGAGAGACCTACAGCCAACATCATACTCAATGGGCAAAAACTGAAAGTTTTCCCACTAACATCTAGAACAAGACAAGGATGTCCACTTTCACCACTTCCATTGAACATAGTATTGAAAGTCCTAGCTACAGTGATCAGACAAGAAAAAGAAATAAAAGGCATCCAAATTGGAAAGGAGGAAGCAAAACTGTCATTGTTTGCAGATGACATGATAGTGTACATAGAAAATCCTATAGATGACATTAAAAAACTACTCAACCTAATAAATGAATTTGGCCAAACAGCAGGATACAAAGTCAATATCCAGAAATCAAAGGAATTTTTGTACACTAATGATGAAATATCACAAACAGAAATCCGGAAAAAAATTCCATTTGATATAGCGAAAAGAAAAATAAATTACCTAGGAATAAACCTAAGCAAGGAGGTAAAAGACCTGTATGCAGAAAACTATACAACACTGAAGAGAGAAATTAAAGAAGACCCAAATAAATGAATGCATGTACCATGCTCATGGATTGGAAGAATTAATATCATCAAAATGTCCATATTACCTAAAGCAATTTACAGATTCAACGCAATCCCTATTAAAGTACCAATGACATATTTCACAGATACAGAACAAACACTTCAGAAATTTATATGGAACCATAAATGACAGTGAATAGCTGCTGCAGTTTTGAGAAAGAAGAGCAAAGTAGGAGGGATCACCATACCTAACACCATACTGTATTACAAGGCCACTGTAATCAAAACAGCCTGGTACTGGCACAAAAACAGGCACATGGACCACTGGAATAGAACAGAGAGCCCAGAAATAAACCCAAGTCTATGTTCAATCAATATTCAACAAGAGGGGCAGGAGCATAAAATGGAGTAAAAATAGCCTCTTCAAGAAATGGTGTTGGGAGATCTGGACAACTACATGCAAAATAATGAAACTCAATCACCCACTTATACCATACACAAAAACAAATTCAAGGTGGATAAAAGACCTAAATGTAAGTCATGACATCATAAAAGTCCTAGAAGAAAACATCCACAGGAAATCTCAGACATTACATGCAGAAATATTTTCACTGATATGTCCCCTAGAGTAAGGTACATAAAGGTAAAAATAAGCAAATTGGACCTCATCAAATTAAAAAGCTTCTACATGGCTAAAGAAAACAGCATTAAAATGAAAAGAGAACCAACTATATGGCAAACATACTTGCCAATGATACCTCAGACAAGGGCTTGATCTCCAAAATATGTAGAGAACTCACATGACTCCACTCCAAGAAGATAAAAAACCCAATTAAAAAATGGGCAACAGACTTGAACAGACACTTCTCCAGGGAGGACACACAGAGGGCCTAGAGACATATGAAAAGATGCTCAGAATCACTAGCCATCACAGAGATGCAAATTAAAACCACAATAAGATCACTTCACACTAATGAGAATGGCCATCATAAACAAATCAACAAACAGTAAGTGTTGGAGAGGATATAGAGAAAAGGGAACCCTGGCGCACTGTTGGTGGGATTGCAGACTGGCACAGCAACTGTGGAAAACAGTATGGAATTTCCTCAGAAAACTAAAAATGGAACTGCCTTTTGACCCACAATTCCACTGCTGGGTTTATATCCTAAGAACCCTGAAACACCAATCCAAAAGATCCTATGCACCCCAATGTTCATAGCAGCACAATTTCCAATAGCCAAGTGCTGGAAGCAACCTAGGTGCCCATCACCTAGGATCCAAAAACTATGGATCCCAAAACTATGGTACATTTACACAATGGAACACTATGTGGCAGAAAGAAGGCACTCCTACTCTTTGCGACAGCAGGGATGGAACTGGAGGGCATTATGCTAAGTAAATTAAGCTAGGCAGTGAGAGACAAATACCATATGATCTCACCTTTAAGTGGAACCTTGTCAACAAAACAAACAAGCAAGCAAAATATAACCAGAGACATTGAAATTAGGAACAATCTGACAGTAACCAGAGAGGAGGTGGGAGGGGAAATGACAAGGAAAGGGGAAGGGTTTTCAGGAACAACTATAAAGGACATATGGACAAAAGCAAGGCCGGGGTAGAAGCAGGGGAGGGAGGTGGGGATGGCTGGGGTAAGGGGGTGGTGGGGAATAAATACAGACAACTGTACTTGAACAATAATAAAATAATTAGAAAAAAAAGGATTAGCCTCTATGCTAATGTCAATCCTGAATGTAACTGTTAGAGTTTTAAGTAGAATATTAACAAACTGAATATAACAATACATTAAAGAATAATACAACATGAGGAGGTGAGGTTTATTTCAGGTAAACAAGGTCCATTCAATATTAGGAAATTGTTCCATGTAATTTTTTTCACTGAAAGATTAAAGGATAAAAGCCATGTGATTATTTCAATAGATATCAAAATAGTGTTTTAGAAAAATCAATACTCATTCATGTTTAAAAAACAGAAATTCTTAGCAAGCCACAACATAAAAATCAACTTATAATTTTAACCCTATATTTCTGAATTCTATAAATATTACTGATAACTCATGTGTTTGGTGCTTGTTTAAAGAAATAACAATTCATGCACTAAATGATCAATAAGTTGTATCAAATTTATTACATAATTTTCTACATGTCCACTATAGGTCAGCAGAGACTTTGTCACTAGATCAAATACAAACTTCTAAATGTATAAATGAATTGAAATGAATAAGTATGAATTTATTTCTTCTTTGATTTTTAAAATATATCCATATGCTAACTAGAATTCAGGGCCAATGGAGCATTTATATCCTCCCAAATTATGTAAGTCATCACATTTCATTATATTCACACACATGAATAATTAGTAGGAATAATTTTATTGTGAATAAACTTCTGAATTCTTGGTAAGGTGATGATTCAGCTTTTTTAAAAGCATATTTTATTGATTATGCTATTATTGTTGTCCCATTTTTTTCTCCTTCTTATCCTCCTCCACACCCTCCCTCAAGCATCTGTCCCCACCCTTAATTCATATCCATGAGTTGTACATATAATTTCTTTGGCTTCTACATTTCCTATACTGTTCTTAACCTCCCCCTATCTATTTTGTACCTACCAATTATGCTCCCTATTCCCTGTACCTTTTCTCCCATTCTCCCCCTCAATACTCATAACCCACATGTTGTCTCCATTTCTGTGATTCTGTTCCTGTTCTGGATATTCCCTTAATTTGTTTTTCTTTTCGTTTTTGAGGTTCTTTTGTTGATAGTTGTCATTTTACTGTTCATAGATTTGATCTTTTTCTTAGATAAATCCTTTAAACATTTCATATAATAAGGGCTTGCTGATGATGAACTCATTTAACTTGACCTTATCTGGGAAGCACTTTATCTGTCCTCTCATTCTAAATGATAGCTTTCCTGGATAAAGGTCCTTGCCTTAGACATAGATCCTTGCCTCTCATGACTTTGAATACTTCTTTCCATCCCCTTCTTGCCTAAATGGTTTCTTTTGAAAAATCAGCTGATAGCCTTATAGGAACTCCTTTGTAGGTAACTGTCTCCTTTTCTCTCGCTGCTTTTAAGATGATCTCCTTATGGACTTCCGGCCAAGATGGAGGTATAGGTGGATACACTGTACACCCTTGCACAACCAAAATTAAGGACAATGAAGATTTAGAAACAAGAAAACATCCAGAACTGCTAGAAAATTGAACTATAATGAAGTCCGACAACCATTCATCCAGACCAGTAAGAGGGGCGGAGTCGTGGCAGGAAAAAGTGGAGATTGGCAGACCTGGGTGTGCAGGCAGCGGCTGGCAGATCCCAGGTGTACAGGCAGTGGCTGGCAGACCCCTGGTGCCAGGTAGCAATGGGCATACCCGGTGAGACCGCACAAGGTGGCTGGCTGACCAAGCGGTCCCACATTCATGCTCAGATAATCCAGGTGAAAACTGGGAGTGAGACAGATCTCGAAACCCAGGGCCCCAGCGCCAGGAAAAAAAACCTAAAAACACCAATTGAAAACACTTGTGGGGTTGAGGTGCCAGGAGAGACTCCCAGCCTCACAGGAGAGTTCATTGGAGAGACCCACAGTGTCCTAGAAGATGCACAAGCCCACCCACATGGAGATCAGCACCAGAGGGGGCCCAGTTTGCTTGGGAAAGCAGCAAAAGGGACTGGAATACGAGAAAGTGGAACAAGCGCCATTGCTCCCTCTCAGACCCCGCCCCCACATAGTGTCACAACCCAGTGACTAGGATGCCCCACCCGGGGGGAACACCTAAGGCTCCACCCCTTACTACACAACAGCCACGACCAGACTCCCCCCCAAATGGCTCCAACAGAAGAACAGATCAAAGTACCAGAGTCAATTCATCTATGCGACCAAGAGATAGCCAACCTATCAGATGCACAGCTAAAAGCACTGGTGATCAGGATGCTCACAGAATTGGTTGATTTTGCTCACAAATTAGATGAACAAATGAAGGCTACAATAAGTGAAATGAAGGAAAATACACAGGGAACCAATAGTCATGCAAAGAAAACTGGGACTCAAATCAATGGAGTGGACCAGAAGGAAGAAACAACCAAACAGAAAACAAGGAAGGAACAAGAATTTGAAAATGAGGAGGGGCTTAGGAACCTCCAGGACATCTTTAAATGTCCCAACATCCAAATTATAGGGGTGACAGAAGGGAAAGAAGAAGAGCAACAAGTGGAAAACTTATTTAAACAAATAATAAAGGAGAACTTCCCCAATCTGGCAAAGGAAATAGACTTCCAGGAAGTCCAGGAAGCTCAGAGTCCCAAAGAAGTTGGACCCAAGGAGGAACATACCAAGGCACATCATAATTACATTAGCCAAGATTAAAATGAAGGAGAGAATTCTAGAAGCTGCATGGGATAAGGGCATAGTCACCTACAAAGGAGCTCCCATCAGACTGTCAGCTGATTTCTCAAAAGAGACCTTACAGGTAAGAAGGGACTGGAAAGAAGTATTCCAAATCATGAAAGGCAAGGACCTAGAATGGAAGGGAAGATAAAGTGCTTCTCAGACAAAGTCAAATTAAAGCAGTTCATCATCACCAAGCCCTTATTATATGAAATGTTAAAGGGACTTATCTAAGAAAGAGAAGATCAAAAGTATGAACGGTAAAAAGGCAGCAAACTCACAGTTATTAACAACCACACCTAAAACAAAAGCAAACTAAGCAAATGCCTAGAACAGGAACAGAACCACTGAAATGGAGATCACATGGAGGGTTAGCAACAGGGGCATGGGAGGAGGAGAGAGGGGGAAAGGTACAGAGAAGAAGTAGCATAGACAGTGGGCAGAAAATAGGGGGAGGGCAAGAATAGTGTGGGAAATGTAGAAGCTAAAGAACTTATGACACATGTGTAACAGGGTGCAGCCAAGAGGGGGGCCCCAAAAGGGAGCTGGAATGGGGCCCAGAACTCACGGTGTCCAGGAAATATTAGAGGGACATATAAGATGTCCTCACCCCCTCCCCCACAGGTATGAGTTGGGGGAAGGGACAAATGGAGCAGGGCCATTGAGTTGTTTTGCATAGCAATGGTTTTGCAGATAGCCCCCAGAATGGTCATTTAACGTATCTATAACCTTTAACTGGTTTCATAGATATGTTAAACAGCTGTGGCCATGCTCTGAGCCAGGGGGGATGGAAAGGACTTCCCAAGGATGTGACTGGGGGAGGAACCCTAAGTTAAAGCACCTGTGTGGGAGCTTGGAGATTTGGTCCAGAAAATGGGACACACCTGCCCAGACTCATGATGGCATCCCAATAACCTTGGAAACATACAGGAATGCTGGCAGGTGTAACCGATTGTAGGAGGAGTCGGAAATGGGGCTGCAGAGGAGGATTGGCGTGGGGATTTAAACCCAGGCATGGCAGACATTTGGGGGAGATCCATGCGGTTTCACCAGAGAGCAGGACCTGCAGTTCCATGAGGGAAAATCACCATGTGGCTTTAGCAGAGAATTGCCACTAGGCTTTGTCCGAGTGGAGACCCTCTCGCAGCTTTGCCAGAGGGAGAGATTCCACGTGGTTTCACCAGAGTGCAGACCTCCTGCAGCTTTGGTGAAGAGGGAGAGCCACGAGGCTTGGCCACAGTGGGGACCCCTTCCCCACAGCTTTGGTAGAGGAAGGACCACGTGGCTTTGGGGTGCTCCCTTCGGCTGCCTGGCCTGGGAGCAAGAGAGACTGCCTGGAAGAAGGGTGAAAGAACTCTTGCCAGTAGGCCATGAGAAGGTGCCACATGGCTTCAGATTATCCAGAGATCCTGCCTGGAAGACGACACAGCTGACAGTGTCAAGAGCCCGGATCCTGGACGTGTGCTTCTCTTCCTTGCAATTACGGTACCCTGGCTTTGGTGAAGAGGGAGATAGGAAGCACTGTGGGTGTCTGTGGGTATCCTAAAGGACTTTGATATTTTAATGAAGATGTTAAGTCACTACTTTAACTCTGTATAACATTAATAAACATTTCCTTTCCTTTTCACAAATCTCTGACTTTGAGAGACATCTTTCCATAAGGCGGCGGACAATAACGGACCTTTCTGTTGCTCTGTAACAGTTTTGGGGGGCTCGTCTGGGATCTTAATTGCTCGTGGAAGACTGATCCCTCAGGTTCGAGAAAGTGAGACTTTGGAAGTGTTTTGCCAGTCTCGAGAACCTTCTGTTTGCTCTGCAACACATGGACATGAACTAAAGGGGGGATTATGGGTGGGAGGGGGGTTCAGGGTAGAGGGAAATGATGGGGGAGAAATGGGACAACTATAATAGCATAATCAATAAAATATATTTTAAAAAAAGAAAAGATGCTCTCCTTATCTTAAATCTTGGGTAGTGTAATTATGATGTGCCTTGGTGTGTCCTCCCTTAAGTCCAACTTCTTTGGAACTCTCTGAGCTTCCTGGAAGTCTATTTCCTTTGCCAGATTAGGGAAGTTCTCCTTCATTATTTTTTCAAATAAATTTTCCATCTCTTGTTCTTCTTCTTCTTCTTCTGGCACCCCTATGATTCAGATGTTGTAATGTGTGAAGTTGTTCCAGAGGTTCCTAAGCCTCTCCTCATTTTTCTCAATTCTTGTTTTTTCATCTTGTCCTGGCTGAATGTTTATTGATTTGAGTCCCAGTTTCCTTTTTTTTACTGATGGTTCCCTGTATATTTTTATCTATTTCACTTTGAAGAAGCCTTCACTTCTTCCCTTATTTTGTGGCAATAATCATTTCTGTGAGTATCCTGATTACCAGTGTTTTGAACTCTGCATCTGATAGGCTGCAGAGTTCCTTGTCACTTAGTTCTTTTTTTGGTTTTGATCTGTTCTTTCATTTGGGCCATGTTTCTTTATCTCAGTGCACTCCATCTGTGTTCTCTGTGTTCTAAGGGGTTAAGAATTACTTATTTTGCCAGGGCAGGGCCACCTACTTCACTGCATTATGGTGCTGTATGCAGAGGGGTCAGAGAGGGAACAATGTCGCTTGCCAGCCTCTCAGCTGTCTTGCTCACTTTCCCCACTTACCCACAAGTGAATTTGGCCCTTCTGGTGCTGATTCCTGAATGAGGGGGTTTTGTGTATGTTCTAGGACCTCCTGGGCCCCTCCAACAAATTCTCCTGTGAGATTAAAGTTGCTCCTCCCATTGCAACCACCATAGATTTTTATAGCCAGAGTTTTTGAGGCTTTATTTCCCCCATGCTGGAACCCTGGGTTGTGTGGTCTGTCTTGATCCCAGTTGTTCCTCCCAGTTTATCCACATGTAAATTCGGAACCTGCTTGTCCACCAACTGCTGCCTTACCTTTGTCCTCTCCACCCTGGCTGCCTGTTCCCCCCAACACCACCAGTCTAGATTAATGTTTCTTCCTTAACTCTTTGGTTGTTATACTTCCATACAGTTCAATTTTCTGGCAGTTCTGGTCATTTTCTGTTTTTAAATGGGTTATGGTCCTTCTTTTGATTGTGCTACAAAGCAAAGCATATCTACCTATGCCTCCACCTTGGTCAAAAGTCTCTGACACAAAGTTGCAAAGTCATTCCTAAAACTTGAATATTATGTGCCAATGAAGGACTACACTAGAATGTCCACAACATGGGGATAGATTAAGGAAAACATCATCTTCTGAAAGTGAAAACAAAAAGCAATCTATCAATTTGGCCACAAATTTTTGTGGTTTTGTTCTGTAAGATGGCTCTAGTAGCACTTAGTTGTTTTTAACCTCATTCGAAATTATTTTGTTGTATTGTGACAGCTGTCATAGCAGTGTACATTAAAAAAATACTTATCGGACCTCCGGCCAGGGTGGAGGCATAGGCAGACACACTGTGCTTCCTCACTCAACCAAAAGAAGGATGACAATTTAAAAACAAAAAAACAATCAGAACTGACAGAAAATCAAACTGCATGGAAGTCTGACAACCAAGGAGTTAAAGAAGAAACACTCATCCAGACCAGTAGGAGGGACAGAGACAGGCAGCCAGGCAAGAGGACTCGCAGTAAGGCAGGGACTGGCAGACCCAGCCAGGCAGTGAATTCTGGAGCAGGGTGGGCAAGGCTGCTACTGGCCAGCGAGGCTGTGGCTGGGAGCTGCTGGTCCCACATTCACATGCAGATAAACTGGGAGGAACAGCTAGAGAGTAAGACAGACTGCACAACCCAGGGCTCCAGGGCAGGGAAATAAAGCCTCAAAGCACCTATTGAAAACACCTGTGGGGGTTGCAGTGGCAGTGGGAGAAACTCCCAGCCACACAGGAGAGTTTACTGAAGAGACCCACAGGGTCCTAGAATGTACACAAGCCCATCCACAAGGAATCAGCACCAGAAGGGCCCAATTTGCTTATGGGAAGTGGCAGAAGGTACTGAAATCTGGCAGGCAGCAGATCAAGTGCCACTGTTCCATCTCAACCCCTTCCCCCACATACAGCCTCACAACACAGCGATGTGGGTTACCCCAACCTGGTGAACACCCAAGGCTCTACCCCTTACTATGTAACAGGCGCATGGAAACAACAAAAAAAAAATGGCCCAAGTGAAAGAACAGATCAAAGCTCCAGAAAAAATACAACTAAGTGACGAAGGGATAGCCAACCTATCAGAAGCACAGTTCAAAACACTGATAATCAGAAAGCTCACAGAAATAAGGTCGGTTCCTTTATTTCACTATGCTAAGTGAAATAAAGGAAAATGTACAGGGAACCAATAGTAATGGGACGGAAACTGAGACTCAAACCAATAGTGCGGACCAGAAGGAAGAAAGAAACAACCAACCAGAAAAGAATGAAGAAACAAGAATTCAAAAAAATGAGAGGCTCAAGAACCTCCAGGACATCTTGAAATGTCCCAACATCTGAATTATAGGTGTACCAGAAGGAGAAGAGGAAGAGCAACAAGTGGAAAACTTATTTGAACAAATAATAAAGGAGAACTTTCCCAATCTGGCAAAGGAAATAGACTTCCAGGAAGCCCAGGAAGCCCAGAGAGTCCCAAAGAAGTTGCCCTTAAGGGATAACACACCAAGGCACATCATAATTATATTATCCAAGATTAAAAATAAAAAGAGAATCTTAGAAGCATCAAGAGAAAAGGAAACAGTTACCAACAAAGGAGTTCCCATAAGACTGTCAGCTGATTTCTCAAAAGAGACCTTACAGGCAAGAAGGAGCTGGAAAGAAGTGTTTCAAGTCATGAAAGTCAAGGACCTACATCCAAGATTGCTCTATCCAGCAAAGCTTTCATTTAGAATGGAAGGGCAAATAAAGTGCTTCTCAGATAAGGTGAAGTTAGAAGAGTTCATCATCACGAAGCCCTTATTATATGAAATGTTAAAGGGACTTACCTAAGAAAAAGAAGATCAAAAATATGACAGTAAAAAGACAGCAAACTCACAGATATTAACAACCACACCTAAAACAAAAATAAACGAAGCAAACAACTAGAACAGGAACAGAACCACAGAAATGGAGATCACATGGAGGGTTAGCAACAGGGGAGTGGGAGGAGAGAGAGGGAAAAGGTACAGAGTAAGTAGCATAGACAGTAGGTAGAAAATAGATGGGGAGGGCAAGAATAGTGTGGGAAATGTATAAGCTAAAGAACTTATGACACATGGACATGAACTAAAGGGGGCAATATGGGTTGGAGGGCGTGTGCATGGTGGAGAGGAATGATGTGGGAGAAATGAGATGACTGTAATAGCATAATCAATAAAATATATTTTAATTTTTTAAAAAAATAAAAATGTAAATAAATAAAATCTTTAAAAAAAGAAGAAAAAATTCTTATGAAAATTAGTGAATTTTTCTGGGCGAGCAGCGTGAGTCAAGCTTGGGCTAAGGACGCTGAAATACCAATCCAAAAGAACTTCTGCACACCTATGTTCATAGCAGCACAACTTACAATAGCCAAGTGCTAGAAGCAACCTAGGTGCCCAACAGTAAATGAGTGGATCCAAAAACTATAGTACATCTACACAATGGAACCCTATGCAGCAGAAAGAAGGTGCTCCTACCCTTTATGAGAGCAGGGATGGAACTGGAGAGCATTACGCTAAGTGAATTAAGCCAGGCAGTGAGGGACAAACACCATATGACCTCACCTTGAAGTGGAACCTAATCAACTGAACAAACAAGCAAGCAAAATATATCCAGAGACATTGAAATTAAGAACAAACTGACAGTAACCAGAGGGGAGATAAGAGGAGTAATGGGGGGAAAAGCATGAAGGGTTTTCAGGAACAACTGTAAAGGACACATGGACAAAGCCAAGGCGGGGGAGGGGGGTAGAATCAAGAGAGGGATGTGAGGATGGCTGAGGTTGGAGGGGAAAGGGAGAAGAAAGGCAGAAACTGTACTTGAACAACAATAAAATTAGAAATTGGAAAATAATTGGTGAATTTTTTGCAGCCATTTTAAATTTGAAGATGGAAGTAAATACACAATATTTTTAGCATATTATTCTTTATTATTTCAAGAATGGTGGGCCCTGGCTGGTGTAGCTCAGTGGATTGAATGCGGGCTGCAAACCAAAGGGTTGCTGGTTCGATTCCTGGTCAGGGCGCATGCCTGGGTTGCAGGCTGGGTCCCCAGTGGGGGCCACATGAGAGGCAACCACATATTGCTGTTTCTCTCCCTCTGTTTCTTCCTCTCTTCCCCTCTCTCTAAAAATAAATGAATAAAATCTTTTAAAAAAAGAACGGTAAAAACACAACTGAAATGCAAAAAAAGATTTGTTCAATGTATAGAGAAGGTACTGTGACTGATCAAATGTGTCAAAAGTTGTTTGTGAAGTTTCATGCTGGAGATTTCTCACTGGAAGATGCTCCACAGTTGGGTAGACCAGTTGAAGTTGATAGCAATCAAATTGAGACGTTAATTGAGAGCAATCAATGTTATACCATGCATGGGATAGGGGACATTCAAAATATCCCACTCAATAACGTTAATGATGAAAATGAAAAATTTATCTTAATTTATGGGAAAAAAGATACAGACTTTTTGGCCAACCCAATAATGATTATAACACCAAAAGCTGAAGAGATAGCTTACAAATGTGCTGGTGGAAAACTTGGAAAATGACCAACCCCACACCAAGAACAAGGCTCAAATGTCACTAATGTAAAATGAAACTGCACTGTAAGTTACCTGGGACACTAAAATAGTACCTGTGGAATTTGTCACTGTTTTCTGATACTATCCAAGTAGAGGGTGCATTGATTCTAGAAGACCAACAGCCCTAACTTTGACAGAAATAACCTCAGAATAAAGAAAGCTAATTTTTAAGACTTAGATGGTTTAATGGAGATATCTTTTGAGAAAATCTAACACCAGTGTCTTATCCCATATCTGCCAAACAAATTATTGATACATAAACTGTTTTTCAGAAGGAACCTGGTATATAGATAGCAGGATCCCATTTTCAAGTCAGGTTTATTTTACATGGCAGTTATTTACATTTTTCCCTCAAAGAAACCAAAACAATGTATGGCTTGTCAGTTTAGTTAATGTTTTGCAGTCCTCTATAGCTTGATCACCTTTGAGCAACCTGATAAAATTTTACTGGACCAGTATCTGTGGGACATCCAGTCCATGTGCCCAACTTGAGAATTCTGAATTTCAGAGATCACAGGGATTCCTCTTTGCATGAGGAACATCTAGTCCTCATATAAAAAAATGGGGAAAAGCTTTTTGGGGTTCATAGTTGGCCCCAAGATATTATGATTAACACCTCTACAAAGATGAGATCCAAAATGTTCCTTTGTCTCTGATTAACAGGTGTTTCAGGGAAACAGAAAATTTACCACTGGGAAAGAAAGTAATACCTAGCCCAGACTCACATAATTTTAAGGTAGATAACAGGTGGTTTCTTCTGGGAACTACAGTCAAGTTCCATGGCAGATGGACTATGGTTAGACTTTCTTTGGAGACAATACTCTCTCACTCTGATGTCTGATGGAAAAACAAGAGGAATAATGATTAAATGAAGAAAATAAACTCCTTTTTCTTTTCTGGTGTTATTAGCCAATATCTGTGAACTGCAACCATTGGGTCTGCCAGTTTATATAGCTATACAGACAGAGTTTGGTAAGATAAGGAAAGAAAGTAGTAGAGAAGGAAGTTGGAGACCTCTTTTTCTAGAAGAGGGAAGATATGAAACTAGAAACTAGTCCAGTTTCTGGAACTGGAAAAGGAAAGGTTTTTTTTTGTTTGTTTGTTTATTTTGTTCTTTAAGAAGAGAGATTCAAATATGTTTACATGCCAAGAAGAAGTCAGGAGGAAGAGGGTATTTGAAGGTTCACAAGAGAGGAGGGGTTTTGACTAATGAACAGACATAAGAAGATAGGTGGGGAAGGGGAGGAGAAGATGTGGGATGGATGTGAGCACAGGTGAGAAAGATTAACCTGGGGCAGAAGGAGAAAAAAGGAAAAAAAATGTATGGATGTCTGTATCTGTCAGGATAAACCTAGTCATGCTGTGGTGATAATCTCCAAAATCTCCATGGCCTACAACAAGAAAGGTTTATTTCTCACTCACACTACTACATGGCCGGTGCAGGTTGGCTCTGATTCCATTCTGTGTGCTCCACATTTCAGGATTTAGGGATGTGAATCAGCACCTACCTGGAATACTGCAGTCTTTGTGACAGAAGAAAATGAGAGAATGGCAAGCTATGCGTGGGCCCTTAAAGCTTCTGATGGGAAATGATGCACATCACATCAGTTCACATTTCATGGCTAAAGCAACTCCCATGATCATGACTGAGTTCAATAGAACAGTGACATGGGACAGGAAGAATGATGAATAATATAATAAAGAGGGCCTATGAATATGGGCAAACAATGCAATCTATCACAAGGCCCATCCTGCTTTTGTTGGTGATAGAAGTTACCCCTTCATTCATTCAATAAATATTTACCAAAACTCTCTGCTTGCCTTATCCCCAGTCTCTGAAAATTACTGATCTGCTTTCTTTCATTATAGAATTTCTAGAATTTTATATAAGTGAAATTATACAGCATGTAGCCTTTCATATTTAGCTTTCTCAAGGAAACCAGCCTTATGTTGAGGCTATGAAAACAACTTATAGGTTAAAAAAGGCAAGGAAAGTAGTAAGGTTCAGCAGTCTGAGGGCCCACTTACTTTGGTTTCATCCTAAGTAGTAATTCCCCAGAAAAAACTGAGTTTTATGTGCTAGTTATATTTTTCTAAAACCTATTAAAATAATTATTTAAGTTAAAAATGTTTATCTGAGTGCCACTGATACACATCTTAAATAAGCAAGCCTCACACGGGAAAATACTTCATTAAAAGACCATGACAATTTTTTATATTTCTAACAGTCTCATTCTCTCAGTCACTGATTTTGGCCATTGAGTCTTAAACAAAGTGGCCATCAGCAAAATTTATAAGTAATTATAACACTCAAATCTCCACACATAGCATCGTAACATGTACTTTACATACTAACATGTAACACATTTACTTTACTTTTAAAGATGAACTCTAACCTTTTCTTTTTGCTTTCTACCTTTATTTCCCATTTTATTTGGTTGGGATTAGAAAAAATTATGTTTGGATATAATAGAAACCTGTAGGGAACCACTTCGAGAGACATGGAAATGTGGCCCAGCACCCACATGGAAAACCAGTGGGGGGTGAGTGGGCACGCAAGACCACACCCGTGAGGAAGTTCTGCTGTGGGAAATCAGGCCTGCATTATACTTAGGCTGCTTTGTGACTTGCTCTTGCTAAAACTCTCTCACTTTGAGTTCAGGCAGCAAGCCCTTGCTGCATATCTTTAAAGTAACTTCCTGAAGTCTGTGCTAATTCTCCCAAGGACTGAAGCGTAACCAGACCTGTTACTCTTGCCATTCCCCTTGCATTTGCAACACTTTTCAATGGATTGAATTTACAAGTTTGAGCTCTAGCAGCCCTTGGGTTCCCCCTTGTCTTAACCCTTATTTGTGCTCTATGATGTATATGTAAGTTTCTTGTGATCGCATTCCAAAACAGCAAATGGTGGGTTTCACAGGCCTAACAGCTACAATTGATTTATAAAACAAAAACCGGGGAGATGTTGGGAATTGCTCTGCCTAGTTTCAGGAACTGTAACTCTCCCACGGCTAAGGCTGAATGAGCAACCTTCGGACCAGACCGTAAGCCACTAAGGAGACAAAGCTTATCTCTCTGGCAGGAGCGCCGCTTCTGCTCCTTCTGCTTCATCCATAACTGGCCTCCAATGCTTGATCGGTTAGCCAATGATGGGTAAGATTCCCCAAGGGGGGAAGGACCTAAGCCAGGCACAATCATGTGGAGGCCCCAGGGAAGGACTTGGAGGCTACAGCAAAAGGGGGTGATGGACCCTACCTAGCCCCTCAGCTATTCTGACATAGCCTGAGTCCTCATTCTGTCTGCAAGAAGTCTCCTAATCTCTTGGATGCCTTGGTTATCCTGCCTGACTTAAGCCTGAGACAATGCCTTAAGCCTGAAACAATGCTGGTGGTGGGTGCAGCCCTGTGCTGAAAAGGGCAGATTCCCCAGGTGATCAGGCCTGAGAAAGAATACATAAAATCTGTGAAACCTGCTTTGCTACGAATGTTCTCAATTAAATAATAAGGGTCCAAGCAGGAAATGAGTTTTGATCCCCAAAGTTTTGTAGCCCTTTAGCTAATAGATCCTGACTCAGAATAAGCCCTCAGTTCTTTGTACACTATCTATTATTTGATCCTTAGTGCCTAACAATGATTAATGAACTTTACCTGTACTCCTGTGCAAATGAAACCCAATAAAAGCCTGTCATGGCAAGGGCACAGGGTGCTGTCCCCTTGAGAGAGTAGCTGTGCCCTCCCTTTTCCTCCACAGGACTCAGTAGTCTGTGTGAATTTGTCTTGTATCTCATCCATAAATGCCTCAGGCACTGCAGGCGGTGCATGCGTGAGAAACCAAAACCACAACTAATAAAGGTGGAAAAATTGGGAATTGCTATGCAGTATACATAGATTGGGAAGACTTTCTGCAGGATATGAAATGTGAAGACAGTTTAAAGATAGATAATCAAGCCAGGAAAACAGAGAGTGTAGCACTGTCAGACCCCAAGGATACCACAGAAAGTGTACGGTGATAAAGAAAGATTAAGTGAAACATTAAGGAAACAATCAATTGGGAGGATCTATGGGAAGAACTAGGGCTTATGGAAGTTCTTATTCTCTACCGTACTCTATGTAATTGCAAGAACCCTATAGGAAGAGTTCTATGGCTGTAAATTCCCCTTCCCTTAACTTCCTTTTCATTTATATAAATACTTGCCCACCTTGGCACACAGGCCAAAGTGTGCATGTGGCTTGTTATGTCTGCATGCACTGGGTTGTAACCCTTATCTTTTTCCTAAATATATCCTTTTTGGTGATGAAATACCTGGTTGATAATATTTTTTAGTCAACAACAGGAACATTTTGAGGTTCAATGCCTGTAAACAATTCTGTATGTGCACTAGTTCTTCCCATATGTGGATTACTGTCACTTCCACACTTCTAGGCTAAGACTCAGCAGTTTTCTGCGTGTCTCTATATGACTGTAGAGGTCCCAGCAGACTGAGTCACTAAAGAATGCTCCTGGGGTGGTTAGCACCAATAATAGGATCCATGAAGACCCATGTCTTTCTGGGGTCAGTGAAAAACTGAATGTTTTTCATTGGGTCAGATTGGAATTCTGAGGCAATTTAGAAATACAAAAGTGTACCAAAGGCTATCTGGAAAGGTGTGTGAAAACAAGAATGGTGTAGTTACACCCACTTTGCTTGATCAAATGTATGAGTCCAGAGGCCTTTCATAGCACTCTGTAGGATATAAAGAAGGAGATGGATACCCAATTCACCCTGCTTGACTGGCTGTTTGGTAGGAATGATAGATTAATCCAGGGATTTGAATAAAGTGATGGGGTCCATCTGAGTCTTTGTACTAGTCAGGTTTTGTCATTTCGTGGGGACCGATGAGAAACAGTCTCTCAGATTTTTTACATGCTACTAGGTGTGTTAGCTATTCAACCGTCTTTCAAAGTGGGGGTCATTTCAAAATGAAATCTTGACTTTACATTTGGTGATAACTTCCTGGTTCTAGTTCTAAACCCTGATTACTTAAAAACTGGTCTGACTTAAGCACATAGTTACATTTAGAGTGTACCTAATTCTATCATAAGCAAATGGTGATTTTCTATTGGAAATATGACTGAATTTTCCTCTTTTTCTCTGGAGATTGCTCCGAGGGTTTAAATCACTAATAAGTGTACATGTCTTATGAATGTTTCTACATTTCACATGTCAATGTAATATTAACATTTTTACTTACACTGATATTAAATTTTCTCACCTTAAAACTTCAAATCCATCTCAAATACTGCAAGATCAAAATTTACTTCGCTTTTTTTATTTTAATTTTTTTTAAATGCTCACCAAGGATGTTTATCGATGAGAGAGAGAAACATTGATGTGAGAGGGAAACATCAATTGGTTGCCTCCCATGGGCACTCGGCTGGGGATCAAAGCTACAACCTAGTTATGTGCCCTTAATGAGAGATTGAGCTCACAACCTTTTGGTATATGGGAGAAACTGAGCCACCCAGCCAGGGATCTTTTGCTTTTTTTAGAAAAATTCTTCCATAAACAAAGCCCACTTTGTATTCAGAATTCTTTTTCTTGCCCCTGTGTAAAGCAGTAGAGAAAAATAGTCAGTTACATGGATTCCAGGAAGCTAAACAAAAACAATTTGTCATTTAAGCAAAATAGGTTATGGAAATTTTAAATTAATAAAGAAAACAGCACCTGAGGGGGCAAAAAGGATCATTTTCCTTCTCTAAACTGCACTGCTTGAACTAAATTAACAAAATCTCCCAAAATAAAAAAATCTTAAATAACTTCATTATTTGTTTTTAAAAGCACGTAAGTGCCCACCAGTAAATGAATGGATCAAAAAACTATGGTACATTTACACAATGGAATACTATGCAGCAGAAAAAAAGAGCTCCTACCCTTTGTGACAGCATGGATGGAACTGGAGAGCATTATGCTAAGTGAAATACACCAGTTGGTGAAAGACAAATACCATATGATCTCACCTTTAAGCGGAACCTAATCAACTAAACAAGCAAGCAAAATATAACCAGAGACGTTGAAATTAAGAATAAACTGACAGTAACCAGAGGGGAGATAACAGGGGATAATGGGAGGAAAAGCGTGAAGGGTTTTCCGGAACAACTGTAAAGGACACATGGACAAAGCCAAAACCAGTAGTTTCAAGGGTGGAAGTCAGGGAAGGGAGGGGCATGGTGCAGTGAAAATGGAGACAACTGTACTTGAACAACAATAAAAAATAAATAAATAACAATATTTCCAAAAAAGACAATTTTCTCCAGTAAATACAGGGTCATACCAAATATAAAAAACTCCTGTTTTAAACCTTGTTGCAGAAAATAATTCTAAAAATGTATCATTCACTACTTTAGTGAATGCCTAGAGCTCTCACTTCTGTGACTTTTGATGATATGAAATCTATCTATATGGATGGAGCAACTGTCAAGAATCTGTGCTCCAAAACATAGTCTGGACCGAAGTTACTTTTAATTGAGAAGGTCTCAGTTTTCTTGTGATGAATCTGTCTGGTCACACTTCCCTTCTTCCCCCATAAAATAAGACTTCCACTAACTTAAAGGATAGTCTATAAAATCCCTTATCAGTTTTCGTTAAACACTTTTCTTTCAGCTACTTGTATCTTGTAAAACCCAAATCAAAATTAAAAAGAAGCAGTAGCTTATTGCCACGTGGACAAAGGGAATCTTAGTTTTATGCAAAAATGTACCTACATATGGAAACTGCGCAAATACATGGTCAGCACTTGGGTGAAGTCATCTGACGTCGTTCCACTTGCGTTATTTAGTGGCCAACACGTTTCTCAAGATTTAACGATGGTAACAGTGATTAAGTCAGTTTCGCACCCGGTCAAACTCTTTGGGCCGTTGCTGTTTACTTCTCGGCAATATTAGATTCAATTAGGTATTGCCATCTCTTTGTCTGTAAGGACTGAATACAACCCCTACCTTTCGCGGTCATTTTTTTCCAGGAAAGTCAAAACATCCCTCAAAGGATCAAAGATCTGTCATAAAGCCAGAGGAAAGCGCGATCGATGCGACAGTTTTAAAGGTGCCCATGAGACCTTATTCCTCACCGCAGGTCTTCAGATTTTAAAGCGAGAGTTAGGAGGATGAGGGACAAGAGAGATGGAGGTAAAAGGCTCGATCCTTAAGCCAACCGAAACAAAGGTTAGTAACTGCGAAAGGGGCACGGGAAGACCGCCAGCCGGGTGGCGTGACTTCAGGAGGACTCAGAAAACAAGCCAGGACTGGTTAGGTATGCGCGAGGTAAGCGAACCCGTGATTGCAGGAGAGGCGGCGAAAGGAAGGCCCCTCCTCCCGATCCCTCCTAGCCCGGCCGAGAAATGAAACCAAGGCGGAGGCCTGGGTTAAAGGCCGAGTCGGCCCCACAGCCTCCAGCTTCCCTGGGTGGGCGTCTCCTAGAAAGCGCGTGTGCCGCAAGTCGTCCTCGCCTGCCTCTCCCCCCACCTACGCTCTGCGCAAGCGCGGCTGGGCCCCGCCCCTCGCGTCCCCGACGGGATAATGAGGCGGGGGCGGGGAGCAGAGGTGCTGAGGCTATCCGAGTACACAGACTGCGTGTGCGCTAGCCGCCTGTGCCGCTACCGCCCCTGCTGCGTCAGGGCTCCCGGGCCGTCCCTTCTCAGGCCCCTCCTCCCCTCTCCGTTTCCCCATCATCTCCCCCTCCCCCCCTGGCCGAGCGGTGACTTAAGCAACGGAGCGCGGTGAAGCCCAGTTTTTTCTTCTTCCTCGCAGCGGCGCCGGGCATTCCGCGGCTCGCGGCCCCCACTCTGGTCCGAGATGAATGCTGCAGCAGAAGCCGAATTCAACATCCTCCTGGCCACAGACTCTTACAAGGTAGAGGCCAGGGGCGGGGGCAGGTGAGGGTGGAGGAGAGGGCTCATTGGGTGCGAGCGCGAGGTTGCGGGCGGGGGCAACCTGTCGGGGTCGTGGCGCTGGACAGCCCCAAGGGAATGCGCGGGCTGCGTCGCGGGGCAGGTGAAGCTGGCGCTGCACTGTAGAGGAGGTGGATGGAGGGATGGATGGCAGGAGGCGGGGTCTGGCGGTTGTTGGGGGGGCGCGGCGAGGGGCTGAGGCGGGCCCAGCCGGAGCCGCCTGCCTGCGGGTTGGCGCGTCGCCGCTCGAGGCTCCAGGCGGCTCAGGGCTTGGGCGCTCTTGGGTGTTACCGGCCGAGTGTACGCCTTACCCAGGAGCGCGGCCTTCTGGCCCTGGGCCGGGCTGGATTGGCCTGGGCAAGGGCTCGCCCCAGCAGCGGGTCAGGTTAAGTAACAGTCCCTGGGGTTCGGCTGTGGAGAGAGGGAGCGTGGTTTGAGAAGTGGGGTTTTCCCCGCGGAGCTGAGTCGGCTGCTCTCAGCCATTTCTAGGCAGATAATGTCTGTTCGAGAAGGAGTGGGCGAATTCCTAGAAGAGGTACCGGAGCAGCCAGCCACATTCCTCTGCTGGTGGTCGGGGTACGGAGGACGCTTATCTTTCCCCCGTAGCCGTACTGGATTTTCTTGTCCCACTCCACTGGGCTCCGTTTCACACTCCTTTGCTCCTGCTGATCACTCATGGACCTTAACCCCTTGTTGCAAGCAAAGGCCCATACGCCCTGAAGGCCACTACAGGACTTCTGTGAAAAGGAAAGTGAAACTCGAGGAGTTAAATAAACTTGTAGTTTTAAACCTGGAGAATTTGTACGCGTATTGGACTGTTACGCGTATTGGACTGTGGATATTGGACTGCCCCACTAACTTTATTTGAAATACGCACTAGAAAAGAAAGAATGATCAGAAAAAATCTGGCAGATGTTCATTCCCCTAGTTTCCAAATTATATGACATATGAATTATATGACTATACTTTGCTAAGCTTTGTTAGCCAAACCACTAAAATGTGTCTTGAAATGCCAGATCAAAAACAGCATTTTACAGAATGTATTTTAGTTTTTATTTGAGCAACATGATGGTTTGAAATACAGTGGTAGAGCATAATGCGGTCATGCTTTTGGTGTGATTTTTGTGTGTGTGATTTTTGTTAGTTTTATTAAACGTTAAAAGCATTTTGGAGAATCCCATTTTACTTGAGTTCTGTTTTGTTCATTTCTCCTCAATTGGCTTAAGATTCTTTTAAAAATAGTTTTGATGGGTTATATAAAGTAGAATCAAGTTTCATTAACAAGTGGTCTTTTTAATGGACTTTTAAAGTGGAAATCTATACTACAAGATCATGGTATTATCATATTTGGCCCTAAAACTTTCTCATGTGTTCTCTTAGCTCAGTTGTGTTTTGAGTATTTTTAATAGTGATTTTAAAATGGTTTCCTTCATAGTTTTTTAAGTAAATTTTTTCTTAACTAAATCTTTAAAATAATCTTCAAAAATTTTTATGTAATAACATGATTTGATTGAAATGGGAAATGTAAACTGATGTTGATTGGTCTTTTAAAAACAAAACAGTACAACTTTGTAGATCCTCTCTAGCCATTATACATAAGGAATGTAAAATTGCTCTAAGATCAGTTTCCTTAATTAGAAGAGTGAGTTACCTTCAAGTTTTCTAATATCCTAGCTGGGTATGCTTAACTGCACGATAGTATTTGCATCTATTTAATAAGGTTTATTGTTGTCAGTTTTCAAGTGAGATTGGTATATTTGACTGGTATATTTATTCCCTTTCTAAAATGAAAACATGTTAGATTTTCATCTTACTAAGATTTGTCCTTTTTCCACAAAAGATTCCCTCAAGAGGGTTTAATCAGGTTGACAAGTCTTTATACCAGTGGTTTACAACAGTACAGGAAAAGAGATCATGTATTCCATACTCACATTTTAGTCTTTAAATTTCATTTTTCCTGCATTTTTAGTGGTCCTTATAGCCTGTATTCCATTTTTGCCTTTTTATCTTCTTGGGTAAAGAAGAGATAGAAATGGTCATTTTGAGATTGGAACTAATGAAATGTTTATTTGGAAATTACATAATGTTACATATACTTATTTGTACTTACAAACTAATGACTAGGTAGAAAACTAGTGGCTTTAGATGTGTTGATGGAATAGAGCAGAATGTTGATTTCTTTCTAAAACTGAAAAAAAGGATCATTGGTTGTCTAAGGACTATAAAAATGTATTTTGCAAGTAGATGAGGTACTGTCCATGCACTAGACAACATTCAGATGTTTTGTTTTTACTTGTATCCTCTTAAAGAGTTCAGGACAGTTTGGACCAAAGGTGGAACATTTAAAATATATATTCATTTCTCTAATCTCATACTTTATTATACATAATAAAGAACTAGGACAACAGATAACTATGGTTGTTTCATTTTCATCCTAGATTCTTCTTACAAATAAAAAACACACTTAAGTTTTAATCATCTTCAATCATTTCAAAATGGCTTGGGTCCAGGCTGGCGTAGCTCAATGGATTGAGCACGCAGAACTGTGAACCAAAGGGTTGCTGTTCTGATTCCCAGTCAGGGCACATGCAGAGGTTGTGGGCCAGGTCTTCCACCAGGGTTGGGGCATGCAAGAGGCAACCACAAATTGATGTTTCTCTCCCTCTCTTTCTCCCTTCCTTCCCCTCTTTCTAAAAATAAATAAAATCTTTAGAAAAACATGGCCTAGAACAAAATTATCTACAGAATTGTAGTTATATTGTGCTAAGCCAGGTAGGGAAAGATGCATTTGGGCTGGCCTTAGCCATTGCAGTGCTTAAAAAAGTATTTCGTAAGGGAGACACATCATTTTTTTTCCCCACTGTTCTCTGGGATAGCCTTAGATCAGCTTTCTAGTAACTGTGGATCATTAAAAGATTCATTTCTGTTCCATTCTTTCTTTCCCTTGCTTCTATGTAGGTAAATGTTCATAACAAACTACTGCAGATAATGATTTTAACATTTCTGAACATTCTACTTATTAACAGATTAAAATGGAAGATGTCACCAGTTGAACTGTTGTTGAAAAAATACATAGTATATAAAAGTAATCCCTTAGCAACTTATAGTTTGAACCGCATCACACATTAGTTGTGAACTCTGCTGTCCAGTATGGGTTGCTTCTCAAAGGTCATTTGTAAACAGGTTATCTAGACCTCAGCACATTTTCATCATTCATTTAATAAAGAATGGAGAACTTATGAAAGTCTGTATAATTTATGAATGGTGATTAGATACCAAAGGCAGCTTTTAAAAAAAGAAAAGATTTTGCCTCATTGTTATGGCTGAATAACAAATCTTAAAAGTTTGGCTTTTTGGAGGAAAAGATTTAGGGTTAATGAGAGACATCTTAGAGCCAAGTTAGTCCTGTCTGGACTTCAGCTACCCAGTGTCTTCCTGTGAGCTATTCCTGTTTGTCTTGTTGCTTCTCTTTCACTGCTTCTGAATAGACACTGAAGTATTATCATAGTGGCCCTCATGGCAGCCTGAACCTTGTGAGGACTAGGGTACTGCCATAGTTTGTATGTCAGAGAGTACCTGTGTATTCTTATGTTGCAGGTTTTTTTAATCCTTACCCGAGGTTATATTTATTGATTTTAGAGAGAAAGGAAGGGAGGAGAAGGAGAGAGAAACATCGATCTGTTGGTCACTTCCTGTATGTGCTCAAGCCAGGGATTGAACCTGCAGCCTGGTATGTGCCCTGACTGGGGATTGAACCCACAACCTTTTGGTGCACAGGACGATGCTCCAACCAGCTGAATCACCAGCCAGGGCTTATGATGCACTTTTTTCAGTAAGTGTTTATTATAGGAAAAATTCAGGCAACAGAAATAAATCCTATATATTTATAGGATTTTCCTATGAATGTACTTCATAGGAAATTAATTTAGGTCAGTAATAATTGTATAATATCTTGCAAAACAAAAATATCAGAAATTGGTGTCCTCTTTGTCAATTGATTAAATCTCTTTAAAGTGTGGAGGAGGATACAAGTTACCAGGAACTCTGTGTCAGGAGGTTTAAGGGAAGAGGTAGTATAATGGGTATAGCTGATTTTACAGTTTCTCTCCTTCCCCAAAATAATGTAATCCAAAAAAAATCCATAAGCCATATTTTTTAAGTTCTTGCTTAAAAAGCCAAATTGCAATGGATTATTTTCTGAGGAAATAGAGATATTTCTAGGGCTTGAGAAGTCATGTTGTATCGAAAAGAGTAAAGAATTCAGTTGTATTTTTTGCTATTTCTTGCACATTACCTTTGAAGAGGTAGAAAGTCTTAACCAGAGTGAGGGTGAGTGGATCCTCCTCCAAGTGCCCTCAGATATGTGCAGATAACTTACTCTGTGACCTTGGGTATGCACCCTACATGCTCTTTTATGCACGTAGTATGGTTAAAATGTTGGCTTGTGATTATTTATTAGAGGTTAAAAATTGTAACTGGAAAAGGAGGTTAATGGTTGCCTTTGGTCTTGCAATCAACAAATCAACCTTGTAGGAAATCTAGAGAAGCTCAGGAGAAAGTTAGACTGTGCTCTCACAGAAATGTTTTATGCAACTTAAATATTTTTCATACTTCTCTTTAAATGTCATACTTGGGATTACAATTTTTAGAAGCTTATCTTTGCATGAAGTAAATCAATCACATGCCTGAAATTAAATTTTATTCTGAGAACTACACCGTCTTGTGTGCCTGTGTTCTTTATCACACGAATATTTATGTACTGGCAGTGCTTTATTAGCTGCAGGAAGGCTGTACCAGTTTAGGAAACATTTTTAGGAAAAAGGTTTGCTAAGGATATTCTGAGAAATCTGTTATTTTTTCTTCATCTGTAAATAATTTTAAATTTATTGTGGAACCATTTTCTCTGGTGATCAAAGTCAAAACAGTGCATAAATATTTGAGCTCCATTTTTGTAGTTCACATTAATTTTGAATTTTATGAAAATTTGTTAGTATTCCTTAACATTTAAAACGGACCTCTCAATTTCCTACCCATTCCTTGCAGAGCCTTCTCCATCTCTGTAAGTGACACCATTATTTACCCAGTTGCTCAAGCCAAAAATCTAGGAGACATCCTTAATTCTCGCCGCCCCCCCCTTATCCTTCATATCTAATCTATCAGCCTAATTCTCCCTTACCTCTGAGATATTGAGCCAGTTTTCTCACCTAATCTATAGTCTTTAGCGGTAGCCTCTTACCTGATGCTCCACTTCCACTCTGATCCATTTTCTACCTCACCACAAGGCTAATCCTTATAATATGTGAATCACTACATCTTAAAACATACTAATGGCTTCCTGTTCCACTTGATAAAAATTCAAGCTACTTTTTGTAGCCTGTAATCCTTACCTGATGTTGTCTCTGTAGCTCTCTGACTTGTACCCTGTACCTCCTCCTGCCCATTCTCTAAGCACCAACCACTCTGACCTTCATTCTTTTCTGTCCTTGGGGTCAAGTTATTTCTTTCCTCCTTGTCATTTAAGTCTTGCTCGCATATCACCATCTCAGAAGCCTTTCCGTCCTCCTATTTAAAGTAGTCTCCCAGGTCCCTCTAGCCTATCATTTTCTTTTAATTTTTCATAGTATCCATATAGATCTGAAATTATTTTGTTCATTTATTTATTGTTTTTTGACTTTCCAGTCTTCATTAGCCCTATGGGAATAGAAACCATTTAGTCTATCCATTTCCCTATCATCAGCATCTAAAACAGTTTCTGATACATAGTAAGTACAGCATATAAAGGGTGGGGCAAAAGTAGGTTTACAGTTGCCAGTACATGAAACAGTTTATTCTTGTATTACATTAATTATTGTGTTATTTACCATGTGAATAGACAGCTGTAAACCCCACCCTGTATATTTGTGGATAAATGAACTATTTATAAAATAAGAATATTGATTTCAAAATTTCTGTTATATCATCTCAGTTTTTGATGAAGATTCCGAGGGGTTCTAGTTTAGCAGAAAATGAAACGAAGAGGACAAAAAAACCTAGCAAAACTAGAATTACTATAAATCATCTATTGGCTGTATTTTTAGAATAATATTTACTAAGATGCTCTGTCTAAAATGTTTTCCCATAAAATAATGTTATATGCCAGTATAAACAGATGTGAACATACTCTTATTTTATAAAACTATTGGGTGTTAGTAGGTAGGTAGTAGTAAATTATGTTTCATGGTTTATTGCCTGAGACTTTACCTAGATGACTTAGAGCAGGGGTGTCAAACTCATTTTCACCAGGGGCCACAGAAGCCTCATGGTTGCCTTCAAAAAGCCAAATGTAATTTTAGGGCTGTATGAATGTAACTACTCCTTAACTAGGGGCAAGGAGCTCGGTGCTGCCGCCAGGTAGAAACAAGGTGCCAGGCCGGATAAAACAAGGTGGAGGGTCAGATTCAGCCCATGGGCCTTGTATTTGCCACCTCTTCTTTAGCTAAATTCTAAAACTCTTCTCTTTAATTTTCCCAAAAAAGATTTTAGAAGTCATACTTTATTTCTAATTTAGCAGCCTATACAATTTTTTCCAGAAAAACATTCTGAATATTTATGCACAGGTTTTAAGTACCGTAATTAAAGAATACAGCTAAAGTGAAGCATTGAAATTATAACATTTTTAATTGTTGTCTAGAACTTGTAAGATCGAAGAGTTTTACTATACTATTATACCAAGATGGAGTTACATGATTTAGGGACATTTCCATTTAGATTTTGACTGCTTGGTCTACTCAGAAGATGAAAATAATACATTTGCATTTTGATCCGATATAGAAGAAGTAACTTATAAAAATGCATCATTTAGTATCTGAAAAATAAGGAAGGTCAAAACTATTGACAGTCACAACAGTGAATCTTTTACCAACTTTTGCGATGTGATCCAGACCCTTATTCAAATTTTGCTTCATCATAATTGGCTTTTATCTTTTATCTCACGGCTTATTCTCATTAATGTAGTTCGAGTTATTTAGATTGTAAACTGGACATTTTCTTTTTGCATACATTTGCATTTTGGGTATGTCTTAGGTACATTTTTAGGTACTGGTATCTTTCAATCAATTTCTTAGGTAGTTGAAATAGTAATCACTTGTTAGCAGGGTATCATATATATGATATGTGTGTGTGTGTTTGCATTTTAGTGAATTGCCTAATAGATTTAATTGCTCTAGATTTATAGTTGTTATCAGTCCCTGGGTTCTAATCTGAAAGAAACTAGCAAATACTTCTAGGTTTTAATGAGGCCTCCCTATGCCTTGTAGTACATAGGTATCTGTTGTATCTCACCAAAACAGAAAGTTCCAACTCTGTTGCCTGACTCAGAAATCAGACGGCATATTAATTTAAAGATTCACTTCCAAGATTGCCTAATAGGTGCTATTTTTATGGAGGGTGCTATTTTTATGGAGTTGTAAATTGCTTCTGTTGGAGAGGAAACATTTTAAATATTTGTGATTTTTTTTTTGCTCTCTATAGAGAGTATATTTGTTTTACAAATTTTGTGCCAAGCTGCAAAGATTCTTTAGATTAAAATTAAGTTTTACTAATTAAGTTTTACTTTTTGTGCTAAGCTGCGAAGAGTCTTCAGATTAAAACTAAGCTGTACATCCAAACAAGGAAAATGTTGTTTTTCCTAAACTTGCGAACAGAGCTAAACAGGAAAAATGGTTAATGTTCACAGTGGTTGTCCAGGAAACATGGTCTGCCAAGATTTATTCCACCATTACCCTGATTCACCATCCAATTAAGGCAATTAAGGCATTATGCCTACTCTTTCAACTGGACAAATAAATACACATTATTCTTCCAATTATTTTTTATTGGTAAAGTGCTTTAGCCACAATAAAATATGGTAAGATTATAATAAGCACTCACTTTTTTTTCTTAAAACAAAAACAGGTAAATTTTCAACAGTGACTCTTAACCAAATCCATGGAAAAGAAATTTGTGATGATACCTCTTCATATTTTTATTTTTTTATCTTTTTTAAAATATATTTTATTGATTATGCTATTACAGTTGTCCCATTTCTCCCCATCATTCCCCTCCACCCTGCGCACCCCCTCCCACCCACATTACCCCCTTTAGTTTATGTCCATGTGTCATAAGTTCTTTAGCTTCTATATTTCCCACAATATTCTTGCCCTCCCCCTGTCTATTTTCTACCTACCATCTATGCTACTTATTCTCTGTACCTTTCCCCCTCTCGTCCTCCCACTCCCCTGTTGCTGACCCTCTATGTGATCTCCATTTCTGTGCTTTTTGTTCCTGTTATAGTTGTTTGCTTAGTTTGCTTTTGCTTTAGGTGTGGTTGTTAATATCTGTGAGTTTGCTGTCTTTTTACTGTCATATTTTTGATCTTCTTTTTCATAGGTAAGTTCCTTTAGCATTTCATATAATAAGGGCTTGGTGATGATGGACTCCTTTAACTTGACCTTATCTGAGAAGTGCTTTATCTTCCTTTCCATTCTAAATGACAGCTTTGCTGGACAGAGCAATCTTGGATGTAGGTCCTTGACTTTAATGATTTGGAATACTTCTTTCCAGTCCCTTCTTGCCTGTAAGGTCTCTTTTGAGAAATCCGCTGACAGTCTGATTGGAACTCCTTTGTAGGTGACTGTCCCCTTATCTCTCACTGCTTCTAGAATTCTCTCCTTCATTTTAATTTTGGCTAATGTAATTATGATGTGCCTTGGTATGTTCCTCCTTGAGTCCAACTTCTTTGGGACTCTCTGAGCTTCCTGGGCTTCCTGGAAGTCTATTTCCTTTGCCAGATTGGGGAAGTTCTCCTTTATTATTTGTTGAAATAAGTTTTCCACTTGTTGCTCTTCCTCTTCCCCTTCTGGTACCCCTATAATTCGGATATTGGGACGTTTAAAGATGTCCTGGAGGTTCCTAAGCCTCTCCGCATTTTTTTGAATTCTTGTTTCTTCTTTGTTTTCTGTTTGGTTGTTTGTTTCTTCCTTCTGGTCCACTCCATTGATTTGAGTCCCAGTTTTCTTTGCATGACTATTGGTTCCCTGTGCGTTTTCCTTAATTTCACTTATTGTAGCCTTCATTTTTTCATCTAATTTGTGAGCAAAATCAACCAATTCTGTGAGCACCCTGATCACCAGGGCCTTGAATTGTGCATCTGATAGGTTGACTATCTCTTGGTCGCTTAGATGAATTGGCTCTGGGGCTTTGATTTGTTCTCTGGTTTGAGCCATTTTGGTTTTTTTTGTTGTTGTTTTGTTTGTTTTTGGTCTGGTCAGGGCTGTAACGTAGTGAGGGGTGGAGCCTTGGGTGTTCCCTAAGGCAGGGCAGCCCAGTCTCTGGGTAGTGATGCTGTATGTGGGGGCGGGGTCCGAGAGAGAACAGTGGCGCTTACTCCACTCTCTCTGGGTTTCCAGTCCCTTCCACTGCTTCCCCTTCACCTAGATTATCTGCATGCAAATATGGGACCACCTGGTCAGCCATCCGCCTTGCACGGCCTCACTGGGTCTGCACAGTTGCCACCCTGTGCCTGGGGTCCTCTAGCCGCCACCTGTGTGCCTGGGGTCTGCTAGCCGCCACCTGCACTCCCAGGATCTGCCAGCCGCTGCTGCCTGTGTGCCCAGGTCCGCCCCTCTTACCAATCAGGATGAATGGCGGTTGGACTTCCATACAGTTCAATTTTCTATCAGTTCTGGTTGTTTTCTTTTTTCTAAATATTTGTTGTCCTTAATTTTGGTTGTGAGAGGAGGCACAGTGTGTCCACCTACACCTCCATCTTGCCCGAAACTCCTCTTCATATTTTTAAACCTATAAGGATTTGATATTGCATTGTATAGACATTTATTTCCCAATTCAGAGGTAATTTCAGCAAAAGAAAAGATTACAAAGAAATTTTTTTTTGCTGCTGTTTCCTCTTTTGCTTTTATTTAGGTTTTCAGTATCGCTATGTAGACTAAAAGAGGTAATTCTCACTACCTCATTATTCAGATAAACAAGTAGAGTCCTGGGAAGTCACTGACTATTGACTTCTCAAACTTTCACATTTAGGTAGTAACAGTACCAAATCCTGCTTTCAGTTCATCTGTGTCCCCATCCCCCACCCCTGGCAGCTGCATCTCTCTTCCCTTGAGTGAAGACTGTTCCTCAAGATCAAATAAAATACCTATCATTATAGTTTTGATCCAGGTGTGCAGCTTAGATGCCTTGTACTTAAGTTCAGTCTGCTTCTTTATAAATTTAATGGTATCCTATGGTTTTGAATTTAAGATACTATTAAAAGTATCCTAATAAGTATGTTTACTTTTTATAGCCAGGAAAAGTAGTTGATCAGTTGCAAATAAGTGTAGTTTCTCTGGTTTTTAATAATTTCAAACCCTTTCTATTGTGATTTATGGTCTGTTCTTCTGGTGTTTTCTAACTCAAGTATTTCTCTTTAATATAGGTTACTCACTATAAACAGTACCCACCCAATACAAGCAAAGTTTATTCCTACTTTGAATGCCGTGAAAAGAAGACCGAAAACTCCAAAATAAGGAAGGTGAAATACGAGGAAACAGTATTTTATGGGTTGCAGTACATTCTTAATAAGTACTTAAAAGGTATTGTTCGTCCTAGTACACATTTAAAACATTTCTTTTATATAACTCTTCATAATTTTTCTCCTATGTTGTTTTATTTTGATCTGAAGTAACTTTTCAAATAGTCTAATTTTGATATCTGTTTAATTAATTTAACTACTTTATAAGAGTTCTTCTGAAAATTTTTTTTAAATCTTATTTTGAATACATTCAATCTTATAATTTTGTATAGGTGCTTAGTATTCTGAATATGAGAAAGATTTTCTGAAACTAAGTTTGGGAATAAGTTTAGAAAAGTCACTAATTTTCCAAGGCTAATTTGGTTTGTTAGTAGACTTTAGTCATTGATTCAAAATAAAGGATTGGTTATTGACCTAGGGACTCATTTTGAATTATGGTAACAATTGTAATTGGATTATTTTTATACTAGTCAGTTTTACCTTAAAGGCCTATTTTTCAAAACTACTTCTCACTATGAACTTAGTCTCAAATGCATATTAAAGGAGAAAAATCTCCAAAATAATTTCTTTGCCTTTTTACAAAAATTGAAAATCTGTCTCTAGTCTGTTTTGTAGTGTTATTTCTAGGAGATGAAACAGTTTTCAAGGGTTTTATTTATATGTTTTGTAAAATTTCATCTCCAACCTTTTCATATAAAAATAATCTTAGAATTAAATGCAGATTAAGTTGAATTTTATGTAATAACCTTTTCCCATAATCTTGGCAACTTTAAGATTAGACAGTTCAGATGTGTTACACTACTAGAAACCTACTTGGTATCAAAAATATTTTGTGAGCAAAACAGCCCACGGTATTTTAAATGAGTTTACTAGTGATCTTATATTGAGAAAGTTACCAAAGACTATATTGTCACACTTCATTTCTGCAACTCAAAAACCTCATAAGATATTAACTATTAATTATAGCTAAAGCATATTGATTGCCTATTGTAGGCCAGCATTATTCTAAATGCTTCATATGTTGTAACTCATTTAGTCCTCACAACCACTCATAAGTAGGAATTCTCCTGTTTTATCCTCATTTTACAGATAAAGAAAATTAATTAAAATTATATTTGAGGGGCAAAAATGTAATAATTGTGAAGATTGTTGGATTATCAGCACTGAAGATACCCTTTATGAATAAAGTGAGAGGTTTCACTTGGAAAATCATCTGTATCAAAGGCTTACTCTCTCAGATATGAAGGGTGTAGAAATTAGTAGAGGCAGAAAAGATACCTTCTTAGAAGTTAATTTATTGTGAGTTTTAAAAAATACTATCCATGTTATCATTTCTTCTGCCTCTACTAGATATGGGGAAACTACAGTTACAGAATGCTTACTGTTCAAATAAGAAATTAACGTACTTAGACTGAGTTATTACAAGTCCAAAATCATTTTCTGGCTTTGCTGTTGACTGTGGGTGAGTTATCTAACCTCTCAGATTTTGTTTTTTATCCATAGAATGGGTGTAATATCTAGAGACATTAATCCTGTGACAACTCAGCAGTTCACAGAATGCCTTTCAAAATGTAAACAGAAGATGTTTATGCTTTTAGGTAAAGTAGTGACCAAGGAGAAGATCCAGGAAGCCAAAGAGGTGTACAAAGAGCATTTTCAAGATGATGTCTTTAATGAAAAGGGATGGAACTACATTCTTGAGGTAAAAACTAGTTTCATGTTTTGGTCTACTATTTTGGTTTTGCTTTTACTTCAAAATTTCTTGCAAAGGAATTTGAATAGAAGATTAAGACTTTTCTGTCTGTGACCCTAAGTATGATGGCTGTTTTAGACATTCTTGTGAAAAGTTAAGGGTAACATTTAAATGTTTTTTCTGGTGGCAGATTATTAGTGTCTAGAATCTACAGCAGATCAAATTTGTTATAATTGAATTATAATTTAATTAGCATTTTTAAGAGAGGTGATTTAACCCTTTCTTTGAAAATACACTATAATTAAGAAAGGGCATGGTTTTTTGGCAATTTCAGAATTTAAGTGTGTTTTCTTAACTATAGGTTATCTAAGAAAATAGATGCTATGAGTCTATCACTACACAATAATTCTAGATTTCCCTTACTAAATAGTTAGAATGATTGGGTACAGATCTATGAGGTTGATTTTTATTCTTTGTTGTACTATAATGTTCACATCTAGCATGTTTAAGAACCATTGCTTAAATTTTGGGTATCCAAACACATCAGAATTAAATTACAAGAGTTGAATGTTCTTTGGTGGTTTTCTTTATTACAAAAGTAGATTGGGAGTGGGATCTATTGGCTTCTTGTCATCTTAAGTATTTGTTAATTAATTTATACTTTAAAAACAAATATCTCTTCCATTGTAAACTATTAAACATAAAGTAATTAAAAACTGTCATGCCTGTCTGTCAATAATGAGTTTTACCTTTTGGTACTTATGGGTCTTTGAAGAAGTCCAGTAAGCATTCTGTAACTGTAGTTTCCCCATATCTGAAGTAAAGTCTGTTGGGTAACTCCTGCACTTATTCCATTTTGTGTTTTGTGGGGATAATAGTAATAGATAAGTTAGGTGCTATGCTTATTGATATAATTTCTGATGGCCAGGTGATAAATCTTTTGATTTTATGTTGAGAGAATCTTAGTGATTCACAGGTTCTCTAGAGATAATCTTGTCTAACCCCATTTTACAAGTAGAGTCTGAAACCTGGAAATGTTAAATGACTTGCCAAAGGTCTCCTACCTGCTTTTGAGTTCAAGCCAGGACTTCTAAGCCAGTATCCTTTCTGCTCTCTCATGAGACCTTCAGTGCTTCTCATTAAATGGATTTTTCTTCTATCTAGTTGCCTTGTCCCAAATCACATAAACTATTAAGAATTCTGAAACAACTTGCCTTCCTAGCCAAAAGTTAGCCACAACTTTTAGCTTTAAAAGTAGGGAGGCATAGTTAAATATCTAGTAACATACCATGTAGCAGATGTATTCTCAGCCTAATTTTGGAGAGAATTAATTGTATTTTTTATATGGGTTGCCAGAGCTCTAGGAAGTATGCTATCAAAATAGTTTCAGGTCTACCCCAAGAGTTAAAAGAAAACCTATTTAATGATAAATGTTCATAGCAAAAGCACTTTGACAGCATGAAATTTAAAAATTGATATCATTGCTTAAGCTGTTTAAGCTAATTTTACTTCAGGAGGATGAGGATATTCTGACTGTGTTATTAACATTATAATAACATCCACAATTGTCATTTCTATCACAGTAAGTTTAGCCTCTGTAAAATATAAAGAGTCTTATAAAAACAGGTAACTGAACATCATCTGTTGAATGAAATAAATTCATATTGTCTCTTACCAGAAATATGATGGGCATCTTCCAATAGAAGTAAAAGCTGTTCCTGAGGGCTCTGTCATTCCCAGAGGAAATGTTCTCTTCACAGTGGAAAACACAGATCCAGAGTGTTATTGGCTTACAAATTGGATTGAGGTGAATTTATTTTTTATTTAACATTAATTGACGTTTTGAAAACCATTCAACTGGGATTCAAGTCTTAAAAATGTTACTAATAAAGCAATATTATCTTCCACAATGTCATAAACCTTTCTAATCTTTAATTTCCTCATCTATAAAATGACAGTTGGGTGAACAAATCTTTAAGGTTCCTTCCAGTGAAATCTAATGTTCTGAGATTTTATCTAAATCAAAGTATTAAGAATTATTACTTTTGGATATTCTGTTCCAGTTGGATTGAAGGAATTCTGTTCAAATTTTTAATAATTACTCTCTCTATTCTTACTTAATGAGTTAGGGCCTAGGCTCTGCTTCCTGATATTTCTCATCTAAATACATTTTAAGATTGACTCATTATTTTGTTTAATTTCTAAGGGTAAAAGGAGTTTATATGAGTTTATATTACAAGACTTTTTGTTTGTTTTTTCTTGCATCTACACCTAGCCAATCATGTTTTTTCACACAGTTTTGATACTAAATATCTACTTAGCTCCTCAATAACTTAATTCACACTTGATCTTAGCCAAAAGGCCAAGAAGTGATACCAGCTTAACTTATATTTTCTCCATAAAGGAAAATATTCTGGAAGGTGACTGTAGAAATACCACATTTCTCTTTGAGAGGTATTTATTTAGTACATAGAACTGACTTTTATTAGTTTATTGTTTACACTAATTTGTTATATTGTAAAATAATACATTTGAGGTTTATAAAACTGGAAAAGACTTAGAAAAAGTAAGAGGTCCAAAAATATGTTTGAAATTCAGTTTTTGCTAAGTTGACAAGAAATTTAAAACTTTCATATAAGAGTCTTAATGGGTCATCAACTAATAATAGGCTAATGGTCTCAGAAAAAATTTACAATGAACTAAAATGCAGATTTTGAATAGTTCACCGCTGTCTTAAAACTTTGAATTAACTATGAACTCAAAGTAAAAGAAAATGTATCTTCTTATTAGTTTTTATGTAATTGTTATAGTATTTCTGCTGGCAAATATTTGATTTTAAGGGGATGGTATTATAAAAACATTCCCTTATTGTTGGTTCTGATTGATCCATGTTTTATAAAACTGTGTGTTTACGTTCAGTACCAGGTCTCTAAAAGTGGCTTTGTGAGTTTTTATGTGGAGTTAAAGAAAGGAGATTCATCCTACTCTTATTCATCCCCAACTCAAGTTTACCGCCTTATAATATGAAATCTGTTACCAAATTCAATAAACTTATTGTTTAGAAACTTGAAGATTTTCTTTAGGCAGTTCTTGATTTAAAATATTTTAAATAATAATACTAAATAGTGCTCCTTCCAATTCTCCCATTTTACGTTCAAATTTATTAATACCATTTTTTAATTGTTATTAACCATATACTGTTATTCACCATATAGTGACCTTTAAAACCCACTAAAATTACTGAATTGCTTTGTCAATTTCATTATTAGTGCTAGGAGAAATTTTAATCTGCATATCAAATCTCAAAAAATTTTTAAGAGAGCCTAAGGGTTCTTCAGTAGTGTCTCAGACTGACTTAACAAGGGGCTAAGGATCGAGCATTAGGCTAAACTTACCCGTCTGTTCCAACCAAAAAACAAAACCTCGCACTGTTAAAAAGAAAAGATGACTTTAAAAAGCATTACATTAATCAAATGCCCTCATTTTACAGATGGGGAAATTGAGCCCTGAGTAAATGGACTGTAGTTAACGAAGTAGGCCCAGTCCCCTTTCTGCTATACCACACCATTTTTTATTCTTTAATATTCTTCATCCTGCACAGTAACATTATAATAAACACGTCTTAAGTGAATTTGGCAGGTTTATTTACTTTAGTCTTAGTTTTTAGCTAAAAATTTAATCTTGATTTGTATGGGCAAATTGCTATTTTGGAAAAGTTTCCAACAAGGCCTACTTTTATTAGGCCTTGGATTAACCCAAACTAACTTGCCTTTTTTTTTCCCTTGCTTACACCTACAGTGATCTTTTTTAAAGGGGACTGATTTTATTAAGAGTATAATTTAAGCTGATTTTGTTGGACTATGGAAAGGAAATGGTGATGTGAAGGATCACTGTGTCTGATAGTTATTTCCTTCCTTCCCTGGCATTTTTCGAGGGGTAAGGTCAATCTTCTACCTTTATAACTCAACTAGAGTTGTTCACGTTATGTTTTATCTTTTTCATACTCCTAGATAATATCAGTCTAAGTTAAATTAAAGTGTGAGTTCATTGAATTAAATTCAACAAGTGAACATTGATTGACTACTAGCTATGTACAAAAAGTGCTGGACATAGAAATTAGGGCAAGATATGTCTTATTGAAGGGCCTTTGGGGGAGGAACAATTTATTCTTAACCACTAACATAAGTAAGAATGATAAATTGGTAGCAGAAAAATAGGTAATTCTAAGTAATCTAAATTGGAAAACATATTAGTCTGTTACATTTTTTTCCATAAAATAAAAGACAGATTTTTCATTTTCACCAATAACTTTATTGATTTGGATATTTTGAGTATGTCAGCTAACTCCCACTGTTGGCTCTAATGTGTAGAGGCCAAGGGTGCTACTAAACATCTTCCAATGCATAAGACAGCCCCACAGCAAAGAATTATTTGGCCAGTATGTCAGTAGTACCAAGAAACTGTGCAAAGCATTTTTGACATGTTTGATTTGATCACAGTACCTTCTGCATACACTACACAGATCTTTTTTACATTTTAGTTGCATTTACACCTTTCTTGAAATAATAAAGTATAATTCACTGACAGTGTTGCGTATTTTCTTTCATTTTTAGTATTAAAAATGCCTATACAAAAGTTCACCCATTTTGATATTTTTTAATGCTGATATGACAGTTTTCACAAGACAGTCTAACAAAATTGTTTCAAATGAAGTTAAGGACAACTAAGCACAACTACAGCCAGCATATGAGGAAAAACAAATGAACTTTTTGGGCCAACCCAATAATTACATTTTAATAAAAAAGAGGAATAGCTGAGCGATATTCTTAGAATATTTTTAAAAACTATTTTTAGAACAGCAAATAGCCCAAAGGGAACTGCAGCATTAAAATGGGAAATATAGTAGGAAATCAACCTTTAGATGGTAAACAAGACAAGATTATAGGAAGCCTCAAATTTCTGTATGAATTGGCTTTTTTTCCCTATGGATAATAGTCATTAAAAGACTTTAAGAAATAGCAGGATCTGGATAAAACATTCTCTTTAGGATGATAATCAGTGGTATGAAGAGGAAGTCAGAGAAGCCAAAGATTAGAGGTAGGTAATCATGGGCAGTGGCAGTGGAATTAGAAAGTAATTTCAGAAACAGGATGGTTAGAGATTGAAGGTTATAAGTTAGTAGTTGCTTTAGTTTTCTGTTGTTATTTAATGAATGATCCCAAAGTAAAGTAGCTGTTATTTCTCATGATTCTGTGTTGACTAGATGCTTCTCTGCTGCTCTTGCTTGGACTTTTGTGTCTGCATGCAGCTGAGGGTCCATCGAAGACAGGGCAGTCTAGAATGGCCTCCCTCCATGTCTGGGGCCTCTCCAAGACAGCAGGAACTATTGGGCCTCTCTAAGTAATTTAGCTCCTTCACAGCATTGTAGTCTTAAGGATCCATGAGACTGAGACCTGCAAAACCTCTTGAAACAGTAGCTTTGAAAGTCATACAATATGACTTCTGTTACATTCTTTTGGTTAAAAGCAAATCATAAGTACAGCCCAGAATCAAGGGATGAAGAAACAGATTCCATCTCTTGATGAGAAGAGCTGCAAAGATTTGGGGCCATATTTAATCAGTCATCATAGGCGTCTAATGCTGCAGTTTGTTTGTTTTTTCTTTTTAGGTGACCGAGTTGGAAAATCCAAGGTTAAATAATCTTTTGTTTTTACGTACTGATCATTTAACTGGTATTCAGTAAAAGCTAGTTTTGTGAAACTTAATTCATACATTAAATAGATTATTGATTGCACCCAAACATTGTTATCTTAGGTCTTTCTGAAATAAATTTGAGACTGCTTCTAATAATAGACTGTCTGGTTTATAAAATAAAGATAGAAAATTATGGTCCTATTATGGAGAAGGTATGAATTCCCAAGCCATAATAATTAATATATTTGCCATGACTAAGCATCAGACTTACTTTGGGTTTCCTGACAGTGAAGGTAAAATAGAAAACCAAGGTGCAGTTCTTATCAGAAAGTAGGAACCTAGTGATTCTTTCATGCCCTCATTTGAGAACTTACATAATAGGTACTAGGTATAATATAGACAGTGGCCTTGCAGTTTTATAACATATGCAGAAATGTTTCATGCCACCTTCTTATAGTGACTTTTGATAAAAACTGTGGACATAAAGCATAACTCAGTGAATAGAATTCTCTAGTGCTAAGCAAAAGCATTCAAGTATATAACCTACCACTAGTCATATTAGATCCAAATCTGTCTAGAGGAGTAAATGGATAACTTTAGACCAATACTATACTGTTCAAGGTATAGTCCATGGACCAGTGCTGGTCCATGAACTATTTGGTGCAGCCTCATATTAAATACAGAAATCAAGAATAAGCATTTAGAAACTTTTATGATAGTTGCACCATCCAACTGTGTATGTATTTTAAAAAACTATTAGTCCACAACAGATCAAAAATATTTTCAAAAGTTAGTCCTACATCACAGATAGTCTTTCTAACTGTTACTTGCTTCTTTGGAGATTTGGATAGAAATGTGACGTTCTCAACTATTAAGGGCCTAGTGTGCTTTTCCTTCATGTTGCTAATTTGAGAGCCAAGCTATGCACTGTATTGTGGAATGCATGCGATGGCATCCTGTTGTACAGCTGAAATGTCTAAATGGTATTTCCAGTAGTGTGGAAATTCAAAACATACATCCAGAGAAAGCTAGGATTTTCCTCAGAAAGAACCCAGTATTTTATGTATTAATATTTCTGGTTAATTTTATTACTACAGACCATTCTTGTTCAGTCCTGGTATCCAATCACTGTGGCCACAAATTCTAGAGAGCAGAAGAAAATACTGGCCAAATATTTGTTAGAAACATCTGGTAACTTAGATGGTCTGGAATACAAGTTGCATGATTTTGGCTACAGAGGAGTCTCTTCCCAAGAGGTAAGAAACTAAAGAAAACCTCATTGAATAAAATGTAGATTGTCAGTAGGTTACCATTATAAAGTTTCTGGGAAGTTATGGGATTGATACTGGTCTACATAGGCCACATTTTGAAATTCTAGAAATTTAGTGAACAGGTAAAGTACCTACTGTGTGTTAGCCTCTGTTTAAAGTTCATGGAATATAGCCTTCAACATATGTTTCTATCCTTTATATATCAGAGGAGTGGGTAAATGGACTGACAGACAGACATAATATGGCAGATGTCAGATAATGCTACAGAAAAGCATTAGGCAGAGTAAGGGAAAAGAGGGTGATGGGAAATGGGAGTGAGTCACTGTTAAAAACTCTCTTTGAGGAGGTAACAATTGAATTCTTAAATACTTAAGAAAAACTGGATCTTTGTCATAGGAACTGTTTTCTCTGATAATAGTTAAATATCTCTCTAAGAATAGCAGAAGATAGTAATTCTTTGGGAGCTATGTGGTCTACACCCAAGTATGGGTCTTTTTTTTTTTTTTTTTCTTCTTTTGGATTTTGGTTTTGGGTTTATTTTCCAGACTGCTGGCATAGGAGCATCTGCTCATTTGGTTAACTTCAAAGGAACAGATACAGTAGCTGGAATTGCTTTAATTAAAAAATACTATGGAACAAAAGATCCTGTTCCAGGCTATTCTGTCCCCGCAGCAGAACACAGGTAAAATTCTCTTTTCATTCTCTTGCCATCTAAATATTTGTTTTCTATAATTACTGTTTTTTCCTTTGTTTATTTGTAATTCAGTTATAATTTTGCTTAACTACAGAGCTGGGTTCTCCAGTAATTCTTCATGACCTTAAGCAAAACAAATTTATTACTTATACTTTGTTTAAAGATTAGTATCAGGGAGGTAGAGAACTTGTTGTAACCATCCTAATGGAAACAGGTTAAGACCTTTTTTTCAACTGGTATATTGCCCTTATAGGTTTTTCTTTAAAGGACTTTTTCAGCTGCTCTATGGCCATGTGCAGATATATTTTATCTGTTAAATTAAGTCTAGAACCACTCAAACCTGATCGCTTTTTTCCCTCTCCCTGCTCTTCTACATGACCTCACCTGTCTTTGCCTTGGGAATTGTCATCTGGACTCAGTACCCTCAATTGTAGATGAGCAAGTAAGCCCTTTCAATGAAATGAAGAAAGTTCAGATTCTTCTTTTGCTTCCTTATCTAATCTTGCTAAATTATCTCAAGTTGAACTAGAAGGCAGTTGTAATCTAAGCAGCAGCTGGTCTGATCCTAGAGTTAACTTGTTTTGAAAAGATATGCTGGGATAGGGGTGGGGAGTAGAAGAGGGTGTGGTGGAATAAATGGTAATAGAAGAAACATTTTTTTTAAACTAAGCAAACAATCATGTCAAACCTTGTTTCTGGTTCTTGTAACATAATTTATTTACTGTTTGGAGAGGTTTATTAAGTCCTATTCACACTAGAATATTTCAGGGTACCAAAACCAGTAGTGAGCTTAGACTAAAGCTTGGCTTTTTGTAAAAAGTAATTTATATTTATTAAGCACTTGTTTTATGTGACGCAAAAGCTAAGCATTTATTCAAGTTAATCTACTGAGCACTGCAAGGGATAGATAGAAATTTGACTTTCTTCAGGATAAGATAGTACAGTAGCAACATTCTTCTCTGTTAAGTACTTTTAAGGGAGTACAATTAAAATGCTCTAGTGGTGCAAGGGAAGGAAAGAAAGGAAGGATTGTATTCCAATGACAGAATCAAGAAAGGTTTTATGGAGGTAGGATGTAAAATCGACTTATTGAAGGAATGCTAAAATCTAAAGGCAGTCACGGGGATCATGCATTCTCTAAACGAATATTTAGTACACGCCTATCATGTGTCACACATTGTCCTGAAAGAGCTAGAAAGAAAGGAGAGTGAATGTGTTTAGGGAATTGGGGATAACACATAGAGACTGTAGGGAACATAAGGTAAACTGGGAAGACATGTTAGTGAAGGCTCTCAAATTTATTCTAGGTTTTTCTAATTCCATTTTCAAATGGAAGTGAGCATTGAAATGTTTGAGCAAAGAAATGTCAGAGAAATATTTTAGGAACATTATTTTGATAGCAGGGTTTCTTCTGAATTGGAAAAGGGAAACAAGAAGGTAGGAGGCTTTATAGAAAGCTATTGCAGCAGTTATGAGAGGTGATAAGGTTCAAAACCAACTGGCCAAAATGAATGGAAAGAAGCAGATAAACATGAGCAATGTCTTGGTGGATGAAGTTGCTAGAACTTGATTTGAATTGGGACTCAGTAGAGAGTAGATTCAGCTAACATTTATGAGGATTGCCATATTAGGGCCTTACTGAATGCCACATTTAAAACTAGTGAAACTGGGAAAATTTATTAACAGATAATGGTTTTAGCGTTAACAGTACTTTTATTTCAGACTTAGATGTATATACATTTTTTTAAAACTTAATGTAGTATCCGTGTATTAGACGCTTGACTAATGGTTTTTGTTTCACATCATGTGTACAGTACTATAAATCTGAGAATAAAAAGATAGTGTCATCTTTAGGGCTTTCATGTTAAAATGGTGAAAATCCATTTTACTTATACAATCACATAATATATACTACATTTGTAAGTGTTCATTTCCTTAATATAGATTAAGAATATTTCAAATGTCCTTAAATATAAAAGTCTTTAAACAACAGTATAGTGAATAGAACTTCACAGCTGACATATGGGTGGCCTTGGGCAAATTACTTACCTCTCTGTTTTTCAGTTCCTCCATCCAGCCAAACAAAAGGAGGAGCAAAAATTTTACATCTTTAACATCAGCTGGCATAAATGAGAATAAATGAGCTGATACCTAAAATAACTTTAAAATAAGAGAACTCTAAAATTTACAGCACTGCCATTGTTATAGATATTTTCTTAAGGAATATATTAATCTGGGTTTAGAAATGTTCAATTACATAACTTTTCCCTCAAACTTGGGAAAGGTATCTAATTATGTACTGCATATTGGAATATTAGCATAAGTAGAGTTCATTGAATAAATATTTATGATCTTCATATACCAGTTACTGTACTAGAAGAATAGGTGTAACATTTGGATTATGTACAGGGTGCTTTAGGAAATGACTGGGATAATAAGGTGAAGATACTCACCTTCTTACCTAACAAAGTACATCTGGAGTGCGGAAGCAAAACCTGTGCTAGGGTACACATTTTGGAACCCCTCATCACACAGTATTTTTAAAAGCTTATAGTGTTTTTCCATTCACAGAGGTGTATAAAGGGAGACAAGTGCCCAGATCAGAGTCTTTGGTCAGACTGGAGAAAGGAGAGAGAGTATAGCATCTGTTGGAGACTGGAAAGGAGCTGTAGAAGTATAAAAAAAATCAAAATGTAGGAGGTGTCATTGAAGTCATGGGAGAGAAAGCTTGAGGAAAGTTCAAATGCCACAGAGAAAACATAAAATAAAGGCTGAAAATGAACAGTTACATTTGCTAGATATGATAAACACAAATAGCTGAGTTAGATGACTATTGATACAATGCTAGTAAAACAACTGCATAAGCAATGACTTTTAACTGTAAGATTTTTTCTTCAGTTACAAAGCTCTGCAGTATGGCAAGTCTTTGCTCTTGTGTCCCTGATAAAGAGGACAATAGCAGTTCTTTTTTTTTTTTTTTTTTTTTTAATCTTCACATTAGGATATATTTTTTATTGATTTTAGAGACACACACACACTTCACTCTGAGAGAGAAACATCGATTGGTTGCCTTCTGTATGCCCCACAACCAGGGATCGAACTGACAACCTTTTGATGTACTGGGCGACACTCTGACCAACTGAGCCACCTGGCCAGGGCTACAGTAGCAATTCTTGATAAGAAGAAAGGGCTTCTCTTCATCATGTCTTAATTTTCCCTTAGCTTGCAGATGTTTGGGTAATGCCTATGATGCCAGCATAGTTACTGGCAGCCTCTAGTTGTTTAGAAGAGTGTTCACTATATAAATAGGCCATTTCTCCATTTCAGACAAGAGTAGTGTCTCTGGGTAAATAAACCTGAATGGTACATGCTCTACTATCCCCAGCATACCATTGGCAGCACGGAAAATGTTGTTTACTCTAGTCCTTCATAAAAAAAGTAGAAATGAAATAACAATTTCAAACAAATTAGTATGACTCTTCAAACTGTTTGAGATAAACTTACACATGCATAGTGTTCTACAATAAATGAATGGGTTGTCTTTTCATTGTTTTACTTATAAAAATGGGGTAAGAGCAAAGACTAGAAAATTGGGGAATAAAGAAAAATTACTTGGCATGAAGAAATGGCAATTTTCAAATTCATTATTTTGTTTAAGACTTTGAAAGATTGTATACAAGAGTCGGCAAAAGTAGTTTGCAGTTGTGAGTACACAAAACACTTTATTCTTGTATTATTATATTATTATTAACTTACTTTTGCCTACTTCTGTATTAGTAAACCCACAAGTACTTCAGTTACATATTATTAATCTGTTCAGTAAAAAAAACCATTATTGAGGACATTATAAAAATCACTGTAACTATTCTTGCTTCATAGAACTCTCAAACTTTATTTCTCATCTAAACTGTGTTTTGTACAAACTAAATATTAACATTCTTATTCCATGGGCATATATTAATTAGTAGTTGATTATCTATAAATGAAATAAATGACTTAACTATTAGAAGATGTAATAGGTAAGGATTTACTTGACTATATGGATCTGTGTATAGATTAAGTAGTTACCTTTAAGTTTTAGATTTTGAAAGATAAAAAAGATCAAATACATGTCTGCTGTTATTGGTACATGGTTTTGAAAATTCACAGGAGGGAGCTAAATGCTTTACATTGCCTAGCAAATAATGAGAGCATGTGTTCATTTTTTTCTAACATCTGGGCATAATGAATCGAGTACGTTCAGTAAGTTCTTTTTAGTTCACTGAGTTCAAATGAGTAGGTTCAGGAGTACCCCCCAAAAAGTTGAATATGACTTAAAAACTAAACTAACTATTGAGAGGGTTTTTATATTACTTTTAGTCTTTAAAAAAATTATTCAAGGGGTGGTTTAGGCCAACTATTTAACCTGCTGTGTATTCTTTAAACTAAATCATTCACTTTCTCTGAAGTGTTGATGGTATTAGTATAGTAAACATGAGATATGGTTGAGGAACAGTAATGTGTCTGCCTAAGTAAACCTGTATTTTCATTTTGTTTTCTAGTACCATAACAGCTTGGGGGAAAGACCATGAAAAAGATGCTTTTGAACATATAGTAACACAGTTTTCATCAGTGCCTGTATCTGTGGTCAGCGATAGCTATGATATTTATAATGCGTGTGAGAAAATATGGGGTGAAGATCTAAGACATTTAATAGTATCAAGAAGTACAGAAGCACCACTAATAATCAGACCCGATTCTGGAAATCCTCTTGACACTGTATTAAAGGTAAATTTTAATACATAACTTGATTATTGAAATGCCTATCAACCAGCTGCATCAACACTACTTTTGATTTTATTTATACACATACCATTTCAGAGCTATCTGGACCTTATTTTAGAGTTGCAGCCAGGAGAGGGTAATAGATTTGCCCAAGGTCACACATTAATAACAGAAAGGGTACCCAGACTTACGGGTTACTTATATAAACTGTCAAATAGACAGTTAAATACTACTGATATTTTCTCCTTACTTTCAAAATTAATTAATAGCATTACCATTTTAAGGAATCCTGTGACTTACCAAGTTTATAGTTTGTTTATTTTTCCTTTGTCACAAGTCATTGCTATACTTTTGAAATTCTTAGTGCAAAAGAAATATGTGGCCCTGGCTGGCATAGCTCAGTGGATTGAGCACGGGCTGTGAACCAAAGAGTCACAGGTTCAATTCCTAGTCAGGGCATATGCCTGGATTGCGGACCAAGTTCCCAGTGGGGGCCACGTGAGAGGCAACCACACATTGATGTTTCTCTCTCTCTCTCTCTCTTTCTCCCTCCCTTTCCCTCTCTAAAAATAAATAAATAAAATCTTAAAAAAAAAAGTATGTGCAAGTTGATGTGGTACAAAAAATTTTGAAGATACTCTTCAAGTAGTGATTCTTTAAAGGTACTTCAGTCCTCAGTGTAGCAGTGTTGTCTATTTTTAGTGTTCAGAACTTGGTTTGCCTTCTTTGAAAAGCACTAAATAAGAGCCTGTTATTTGATCTTCACTACTAGAAAAACATTGCATTAGGTGCTTTACTTAAGCTGTCGTTTACTCTCTATGATAAGTGTATTACATTCTCTTTTTATAGACCAAGAAACAGACTTAGATAAAGAGGTTAAAGTAACTTGCTCACGGTCACACAACATGTAAAATAGCCAAGTATCCATTGTCACCTTCTCATTTTACCACAGTTTCCCAGCTAATGATTGGATGATAAATTACCACTTAAAAAGGGGGAATATAGAACCAGGGAAATCTTGTCTTATCCTGTTATGTAACGGGCCAATCTTAAAGTCTTTTTTTTATTTTTAAAGATTTTATTTATTTATTTTTAGATAGAGAGGAAGGGAGAAAGAGAGGTAGAGGAACAACAATGTGTGGTTGCTTCTCATGTGCCCCCTACTGGGGACCTGGCTGGCAACCCAGGCATGTACCCTGACTGGGAATCAAACCAGCGACCTCTTGTGTCCCAGGCCGGTACTCAGGCCACTGAGCCACACCAGCCAGAGCCTTAAAAGTCTTATCTTAGCCTCAAATGTTAACATGTGTAGACTTAGTTTTAAGAATAATAAAGTCATCAATATGGAATTTCCTCATTGTTTGAATCTATGTTGAGGAGGAAAACTGTCTGATAGGTCTTCTGAATCTCTAAGCTTTCTGAGAAATTTTAAACCAATGTTTAGGTATTTCAGCTGCTACACAACTTTTAGTAGTTAATGAATGAGTGGTATGATTTGCATATTATGCAGTTTAGCTTAAAAATTATGTGTCATCTTTAATTGAGGAGAACTTCAGAGAAATTGGGTTATATGTGCTTCATTTCCAGCTTTGTCTTGCAAATTGTAGTTCTCTGAACTTTGTAATTCAAATGGATTTATATTTGTTTTATTAAAAATTAAACCAAACTAAACTATTAGGGACAAAAAGAATAACTCCAAATCAAAAGTATAATCATGAGTTTGTTAAGTAGTGCTTTCTGCACCTTTTAAAACTGTCATATTTACTATCTTAACCTCCTAATGTTAAAGGGTGTTTTTTTTTTTTTAAATGAATCTATGTAATTCAAAAGATGTAGAGAAAAAATACTGTTTTGAGACACTTTACTGTTAAAATAACTTGATAGAAAATAGAATGCCTGTTTCTAACATAATCAGAAGGAATTAAAGACTAAATTTGAAAGATTTATACATAGGGTAAAATATTTTAAGTAAATTGATTATTTTTTATATTCTCAAGATTGTCTAGCAAAGCAAAGTCACTTCTTTAATTTTGGAAAGCTTTTACACTTTTTTTTCACTTTTAGTTATTTTGTGTTGGGTGTGTATTTTTCTGTACAGGTTTTGGATATTTTGGGTAAGAAGTTCCCTGTTACTGAGAACTCAAAGGGCTACAAGCTGCTACCACCTTATCTTCGAGTTATTCAAGGGGACGGAGTAGATATTAATACTTTACAAGAGGTATGTATTTATAGTAAGTGTTTCAATAAGATAATCATAATTAAGCTCCTTTTTATTAGTTTGATAAACAACACATTTATAATTTCAGCACAATTGTGATTCTTTTCATAAGTGTTTATAATGGTATGTGTCTTTTCTGTTACTTGCTTAGATTTTGTAAAGAATAGTAACTTAAATTATAGAAGTACCAACTAAACCACATTTGCTATTCCCAGTTCTCACTGGCCACCCTGGATGACAAGCCTAATGAAATATCACTATGAAACAAGACAACACCAGTCAAGGAATGTTCCTTGTGTATAAAACAAAAAGTCTTTCTTTTTTAAAAAAGATTTTATTTATTTCTTTTTAGAGAGAGCAGAAGGGTGGAAGAGAAACATCAGTGTGTGGTTGCCTCTCATGCACTCCCACCAAGGACCTGGCCTGCAACCCAGGCATATGCCCTGACTGGGAATCGAACCAACAACCCTTTGGTTCACAGGCTAGCACTCAATCCGCTGAGCCACACCAGCCAGGGCTAAAACAAAGTCTTGACACTACTCATACAGGTTCAGTTTTAATGGAGTGGAGCTTCACAAACTCTAACCATGTGAAACTCACATGTATTCATATGTGTGTTTTCAAAATTATAAAATGGTCAGCTCTTCTAAATTAAACCTCGACCATCATCACTATCATTGTTAGATTGAGTCAAATAGTGTATTGTGTTAAAACTTTTGCCTCTCTTATTCTCAAATAAGCTTCTGAAGAGCTATAACTTCATAAAATATACTCCATAAAAGTTATGGATATCACTGATTTCATAATGTGGACTCTCTGCCATTATAAACCATTGACATTTTAATGTATACCAGGCCCAGTGGTATCCACTTGTATAATACGAGTTATCAAAGATTTTTCTGTTTGACAGAGTTTAGTGGGGTTAGAGGAAAATCAGTACTCAAATTTTAAATAGCTTGTTTTCCAAAGAGTCATTTAAAAGTGAGAACTATTGAATATAAGAAATAGGATTTCTGTAGTGATGTGGATTTAGAGTTCCAAAATGAGGTTTCTTCCACCAGCTCTCACAGACTGCTTTGCCCAAGAAAAGTGGAAACTCCCCAAACTCCTGTAAGACATTTGGGTTGGAACATTCGGGGCCTTCCTGTGAAAGGAAAAGAAGAAATAGAAAAAAAGTCTGCAGTGAGGAGGAGGAAGACCTGATTTTAGAGATCTCAGCTGGCACATGTAATTGCTATTATCTTTTTAGCTCAGCTGAATCAAAGGTTTCTTATCTTGGCATCCTATTTCTACATTTTAGGCAGTTTAGTAGGCACCCTCTTTATCCTTCTTTCAGATGAAGAAACATGGGCAGGGTACTGTACCATTTTCAGAAGAACCATTAGCTCCATGCTCTTCCCACTATTTATATCTGCCCTCCCTTGTTCCAGTGGTGAGCTCTAAGTTGGAATGTTCAATCAGACATTTGAACTTCCTTTAAAAACTGAAACTCTCGGCTTTCTTTTTCTTTTTTTTTTAAACTTAGAATGAGAAGTCAAATACTGAGATAGGTACACAAATAGTCATTGGCATTAGTGAAACCTTGAACAGAATGATCAGAGAATGAATAATTTGTGTAATGCAAGTGTATTCATGTTTATTTACCTAGAGACTGAAACTTGCTTTCTTCATATTGGAAGTGGGTCAAAATAAGTTTTTAGAAGCAGAAGAAAGAATTTATGTAGTGCTTTTGTTTTTTATATATACTAAATTAGATGCCTTAATTTTGACAAAATGAAAAATCTGTTTAATTTCACACATCTGACTTCTTTCATTGACTGTCAGCCTCACTTTTTGGACTGCTTATTCCCAGTCTTCCCTGTGACATCCGCGTGAAATTTATGACATAAGCATGCACTAGCTTGTATGTACCAAAATCAGTCTGCTTATTTAGGAAAAGAAGCAAAAATCTCTTTTATGTTGGACAAAATACAGATGTCTTCTCTTTCTGTTTGTGTCTTGGTTAAGGATTCAGTCATCTTGATTATTGGTGAGACCTCTCTATTGGAGTGGTTCATTAATGATGTTAAAATGATATCAAATTCTCAAATTTGGTGAGATTTCTTTGCAAGTGAAGTCCCACATATTTTAAACATTTTTCTTTCCTTTTAGCTGTTCTACTATTTTTTTCCTAGAACCCTTTTCTCTACATTTCCAGGAAATTTCCCCTAACCCTCACAACTTTGGTCCATAGACTAAATAGAAAATTTATGTAAATCTTAACAATAGGGACACATTAATTTTTTGTACCTACATATAACGTATTGTAAAAACAATTATAGATCGTAGTGCATGATTGAGATGTATGGATATGATAACAAAAATATTTTAAAACTTTTTATTGATTTTAGAGAGATGCAGGAGAGAGAGAGAGACAAAGAGATACCAATTTATTGTTCCACTTATTGATGTATTCATTGGTTGTTTCTTGTATGTGCCCTAACTGGGGATTGAGCCCACAATCTTGGTGTACTAGGACAATTCTCTGACAACTAAGATATATCCAGCCAGGGCACAAGAACATTTTATTTAAATACTGATGGCATAATATGACTCTTCTCATTTCAGTTACATACCTTAGGCATAAATAGGAAAATGAAGAGTAGTGTCTAACAGTTAAATTTTGTCCATTTATGTCTAGTCAGATTTCCTTTTCATGGTATGTGTATTTTTAAGTAATAATTTTCTCCCAAATTCTATAATTTCCTGTACTCTTTATTTTATTTTATTGATTATGCTATTACAGTTGTCCCATTCCCCCCTTCATTCCCCTCCACCCTGCACCCCCTTCCCACCCACATTCCCCGTTTAGTTCATGTCCATGTATCATAAGTTCTTTAGCTTCTACATTTCCCACACTATTCTTGCCCTCCCCCTGTCTGTTTCTACCTACCATCTATGCTACTTCTTCTCTGTACCTTTCCCCCCCTCTCCTCCTCCCACTGCCCTGTTGCTAACCCTCCATGTGATCTCTATTTCTGTGGTTCTGTTCCTGTTCTAGATGTTTGCTTACTTTGGTTTTGTTTTTGTTTTAGGTGTGGTTGTTCATAATTGTGAGTTTGCTGTCATTTTACTGTTCATATTTTTTATCTTCTTTTTCTTAGATAAGTCCCCTTAACATTTTATATAATAAGGGCTTGGTGATGATGAACTCCTTTAACTTGACCTTATCTGAGAAGCACTTTATCTGCCCTCCCATTCTAAATGAAAGCTTTGTTGGATAGAGCAATCTTGGATGTAGGTCCTTGACTTTCATGACTTGGAATACTTCTTTCCAGCTCCTTTTTGCCTGCTGGGTCCCTTTTGAGAAATCAGCTGACAGTCTTATGAGAACTCCTTTGTAGGTTACTGTCCCCTTATCTCTCACTGCTTCTAGAATTCTCTCCTTCATTTTAATCTTGGGTGATGTAATTATGATGTGCCTTGGTATGTTCCTCCTTGGGTCCACCTTCTTTGGAACTCTCTGAGCTTCCTGGGCTTCCTGGAAGTCTATTTCCTTTGCCAGATTGGGGAAGTTCTCCTTTATTATTTGTTCAAATAAGTTTTCCACTTGTTGCTCTTCCTCTTCCCCTTCTAGTACCCCTATAATTCAGATGTTGGGATATTTAAAGATGTCCTGGAGGTTCCTTAGCCTCTCCTCATTTTTTTGAATTCTTGTTTCTTCATTCTTTTCTGATTGGATTTTCTTTCTTCCTTCTGGTTCACTCCATTGATTAAAGTCCCAGTTTACCTCCCATCACTATTGGTTTCCTATGCATTTTCCTTCATTTCGTTTAATGTAGCCTTCATTTGTTCATCTTTTGCGGCCAAAATCAACCAATTCTGTCAGCATCCTGATCACCAGTGCTTTGAACTATGCATCTGATAGGTTGGCTATCTCTTGGTAGCTTATAAGTATTGGCTTTGGGGCTTTGATCTGTTCTTCAGCTTGAGCCATATATATATATATATATTTTTTTTTTTTTTTCGGTCTGGTCGTGCCTATTACGTATGAGGGGTGGGGCCTCAGGTGTTCACCAAGGCAAGGCAACCCAGTCCCTGGGTTATGATGCTGTATGTGGGGGTAGGGTCAGAGAGAGAACAATGGCGCTTGCTCTGTGCTCTCTCTCGTATTTCAGTCCCTCTGGCTGTTTCCCACAAGCAGATGGGCCCTTCTGGTGCTGCTTCCTAGGTGGCTGGACCTGTGTGGGTCTCTCCAACATACTCTCCTGTGAGGCTGGGAGTCTCTCCCAGCACATCAACCCCAACAAGTGTTTTCAATTGGTGCTTTTAGGCTTTATTTCCCAGTGCTGGGGCACCCTGGGTTGCGTGGTCTGTCTCCCCATTTTCGGCTGGTTTGTCTGCACTTGAATGTGTGTCCGCGGTCAGCCAGCCACCTTGCACGCCCAGGGTCTGTTAGCCATCGCCTGCGTGCCCTAGGGTCTGCTAGCTGCCACCTGCATGCCCAGACCACCAACCACCTCTTTCTCCTGCTGGGATCCCTCTCTACGGGCCACCGACTCCGCCCTTCCTACCAGTCTGGAAGAATGGTTGTTGAACTTCCTTACAGTTCTGTTTTCTGTCAGTTCTGGTTGTTTTTTTGTTTGTTTGTTTGTTTCTAAATCTTTGTTGTCCTTAATCTTGGTTGTGCGAGGAGGCACAGTGTGTCCACCTACACCTCCATCTTGGCCAGAAGTCAATTTCCTGTACTCTTAACAGAACAGTTCACTTAAACTTTAACTTTAAATTGTCTGAGTTGTATAACTTTTGGTGTAACAATATTGGAAGAATATCTTTAAGAAACTGGGCCAGAAGTACAGAGATATGACATTAGGTGATTACTCTTCTTTGTAATTTCCTCATTCTTATGCTTCTGAGGGTATCTAAAATCATGACAGGTCTGAAACTTATTTGCTGTTTGTTTGTTTCTACCTCACCACCTTACCCTCCAATTATATTTCCCTTTCTTTTCCTCCATTTTTGTTTTCTACTCTTTACATTTCTTCCATATTGAAATTTATTCTTTAGAAACATCTTAATTTTGTATTGTTTATAAGGTTTTTATTGTTGTCTTAGTTATACTGTGTTCACAGTGATATCAATGAAAAATAAATCCAAATGCAGGACCTTTGAATGCTTTTGAATTCAGGTTTAATAATAACGACGTGAGACTGAATTTATATATAGCCTAAGGAATCACTTTAAATTAAATTGTGTATGTTTTCATCTTGATTCCTCACATTAGAGTAGTAGAATTAGATGGGATTTAAGAAGAAACTTGCCTTTTTAAATGTGGGATTGTTAAAATATTCTTATTGTTCATTGTTGCAAATAATAGATAAATCAGGTTAAGACTCTTACTATTTGAGGGGAATATAGTGAATTTATATTAATGATTTACATAAAATTATTAAATCTGCTTATGATTTTCTAATTATTTCTGAAAATTCTGTTTCAATAAAAAGGAGCTAGACTTTCCAGTACTTCCTTTTGACTGTTGTCGTGAAATTAAAGGAATGGTTACTAAATTTCACTTGCAACCTTCTGCCTTTTTAAAAATATATATTTCTATTTATTTATTTTTAGAGAGGGGAAGGGAGAGAGAGAGGGAGAGAAACATCAATGCGTGGTTGCCTCTCTCAGCCCCCCTACTGGGGACCTGGCCCGCAACCCAGGCATGAGCCCTGACTGGGAATCAAACCGGAGACCCTTTGGCTCTCAGGTCGGTACTCAGTCCACTGAGCCACACCAGCCAGGGCACAGCTTTCTACCTTAAAAGCGATTCAAGATATTACACATAAGACAGATGCTGGGTAAATAAGTCCTACTTAGGAAAAAGAAATATAAATAACAATAATAATGGAGCTTGATAAATCAGTGTAACTTAAATTATGTGTCCCTTGATAAAAACTATTTTAGTTGTCAGAACTATATGTTCATACAGTTCTCTCTAGCTGGCTTGTAGATAATTTTTCTGCCAAAAATGATCCAATGATAAATGTTAATGCCCAGTCTAGTCATAATTTTTTTTATGGCACCAGAGTTCTAGCCACAGTAAAATGACTCTGCCAGTGTCCGAACTGATATGTGAGAGAGAATATTTTATATTGTTTTGCCACCAATACCAGTTGATTTTTTTAAATGCCCCATTACATTTGACATGCATTAATGACATGTGACAGATAACATATAGTAATATGGGACAAATGTCTAGGTCTCATTGCTTATGCTGCTGGCATCTGGGCCACAACTACAGGAGGCAAGGAAGTGTACTCAAGTAACCTTAGCCAATTTTTTTTTTCACCCTCTAATTTCCTTCATTTCCTTAATCCTAACTACAGTATGATGACAATGCAAAATCCCTTTTAGGTTGCCCTTTTTGGGATCGGTGAATTTTTTTAAAAGAAAATGTGGGGTGTAATTTTGTATGCACTTTATTATTTACTATGTGGTAAGACAACTCTAGGATGGGTTTATTCATCAGTATGGGCTATTGATGCATATGGGTTCATATGGGTTCATATTGTCCTTTTCTTCCACATTACTTAGTGTTTTGTTGTTGTTGTTTTTCTCTTCCAAATAACTTTGCGTTTGTTTTATTTTTTTAATCTTCTAGATTGTAGAAGGCATGAAGCAAAAAAAGTGGAGCATTGAAAATGTTTCTTTCGGTTCTGGTGGAGCTTTGCTACAGAAATTAACAAGAGACCTCTTGAATTGTTCCTTCAAATGTAGTTACGTTATAACCAATGGCCTTGGGGTATGTCCTGTAACCTTTACTCATATGTTAGTACCTTGTTATGTGTCTAGGTATAATGCAGTTATAAAGAATAAAAGGTCCTGAGCTATTAATATATTGTCAGGTATCACTCACTGTAGCTTATAGAAAAGGAAAGAAAAGAGACACTAGGTAATAAATAACATGGTTTAGGAGAATAAAGGAGACTAGGAAAAATGAGATGAGAGATTCCAAGACAGTGCAGGTCAATCATTTTCCACTGCTTCCTATATTATATAACTTTGAATAAAAAATTGGCCCTTAGTTGATTAGGAACATCAGCTAACCTAGAAAGGTGGAGTGTGAGGTTAGAGTTATGATTCAAGAATCATGTGCTCATAGCCTTAGAATAAGGGAACCCAAGCTGCTAGGCAGCTGAACAATATTCAGTATTCCCCTTAGCTCTTCATACAGTCCAGTGTCCAACCCACAGCTCTTGGGCAGTATGTGGCCCAGGATGGCTATGAATGCGGCCTAGCATATAATCATTAATTTATTTAAACCTTTTTTTTTTTTTGCTCATCAGTTTAGTGTTTGTGTATTTAATATGTAGCCCAAGACAACTCATCTTCCAGTGTGGCCCACAGACACGAAAAGGTTGGACATCCCTGCCTAAGAGTCTGTGGGTCAAAGGGTGGAGGAGGGAAATTCTTGCCTAAGAACACATGGTTTGATACCCTGCTTTGTTCACCTCCACCTTTCTTTGGAGATTACTGGGATCGGCCCCCATCTACTTCTTTCAAAGCCATCACTAGTTGCTTCTTACTATGTTTTGCCTCATACCTTCCTGATTGTGAAGCAAGCATTCTGCTCTTAGGTTCTTCAGGTCTTTTTTGCTTCTGCTAGTAACAAAGTAATAGAATAAAAAGTAACAAAATAGAAAGGTTATGAAATAAGAAAGCCTTTACCTTAGTAAAATCCTAGTTCTGGAGCCACAGATTATATAATTGAGTTGACCTGGAATTGTTTTTCTAGCATGCCTGTGCTATACCTAGATCAGTTTAAAGACAATTTGTAATGTAAAAGAAGATCCCTTAAGGATTAATGTTAACCTCAGTGACTTCCTACAAAGGAGGATTTGGTATTCTGCAGTGGTAAGAAAGGATAGTCAAGATTTAGATTTTGTTTTTTCCTAACAAAGGACTCACTCTGTCCTCCAAAACAGGCTAGAATTATGTTTCTAAAAGCTTGATGTGGATTGGTTTCATTATACCTATAAAATGCCTTAAAATTTATACATAAATTAAGTGTATGGCTTTTAGAGTTAAGTGACTATTTCTTTATGATTAGTCTTCTTTTTCTCTTTCTGAATTTGGATTTCAGATTAATGTCTTCAAGGACCCAGTTGCTGATCCCAACAAAAGGTCCAAAAAGGGCCGATTATCTTTACACAGGACACCAGCAGGGAATTTTGTTACATTAGAGGAAGGAAAAGGAGACCTTGAGGAATATGGTCATGTATGTATCTGTGCTGATGAAGTTTGTTTTGTTTTGCTTTGTTTTGTTTTAACAGTAATTGCTTGGCTCTCCAAGTTAAAAAAAGGAGGATTTTATGTTGTATTTTAGCTTTAAATTATTTTCATAACAATTTTTTTGGAAGACAAAGTAGTTTTTTATAAATTATACAATAGCTGACTTAGCCTACCAAATTAGGATGAAAAACAAAAAATGGTTAGATCATAAATGTGAGGCTTATTTATACATTGGGTGAAATATTTTGTAACATTCAAAAAAAAGTAAAAGTTTTTCCAGATAGTGACCAGCAGGGTAGTGACTGATAAGCTTCAACAAGGTGTATTTGATCTTCCTCTTTTGCTAGTTAGCAGTGAATTTTTTTAATTTTTTATTTTATTTTTATTTTTTGCCAGTTAGCAAATTTTTTCTTAAGAGGAATATTGCAAATACTTAAAGGATGCTCTTACACTTCCCATAGCCATTTATATTATGGTAAGCCTTGATAATTTTAATAGTTAAAGGCTATCCAAATTCTCAAATGTTGTTAAAGTTAACTTCATTTTTTAAAAACAACAGAATCTAGTCTAGATGGTTTTCTTTAGTGTCATTTGATTGTCACAGCAACTCTATGGGCTAAAAAGGCAAATTATATTACCTTATTAGTGTAAGAGGTGAAAACTGTGTGATTACATAAGGAATAAAAGGTGAGAACTAGGCTTAACTGTTTTTGGATTCAAATTAACCAAATTGGAAAAATTTATAGTATGCTAAAGTAGTCCATATGATCTAATGGTTTTTAACATATAAAAGTACATTTATATTTGTGAACTCAAAAGTTATAAAATTTCTATTTTTGAAGCCACTGGATTGAAAAAACTAATCAGTTTTAGAGGGAAACTACTCATGAATATATTCTCAAGAGAAAATTTCCATTAAACATAAACACACTAATTTATAACTTTAGATTCGTTATACCATTTCAAATATTCTACTTGTTACTTTTATTATATTTTAAGATTTTGAACCAGAATTAATGAAATAACATTTTTGTTACCTTTAATGAAAAAAAAAGTTTATAAACAAATTTTAGAATTAGATCTCTTTATAGAGCCTGTTTATGCAGTTCTTTGAGTAGCTTTCACTTAATTGTAGCTACCAGGACTATCCTGAATTACTTAGGCATAATCATAACCATTAATTAAAAAAAGGCATTGATATTAAGCATATATGAATGATATTCCAGAATATTTAAGGCAGTAGTTAATCTAATGCTTAGATTAACTATCTAAGCATTTTGGCAGGTTATATTTAACTTTATGAAAGAAAATGCTATGACTATAGCAGTGCGATTTAAAAAAACAATGATATATAATGTCATATGTTTCACAATATTCAGACTAGATGGAAAAATTAAGCATGGTAGGTTATGTTTTTTTCAAAGGGAAATTAGAAGCAGATAATTCTTCAGTGAGACAGTAGTGGCTTTAACAGACCCAAAAGGGAATTTAGTCCTAATTCCTTAAATTGTCTTCACTAATGTATCTTTGCTACCCTTGCAGGGATCAAATGGATTACATATATCACTGACTATACACAAAGTCTCTTTAAATCAAGCACTGTGAATTAGTTAAGAAATCAATAATTATTTTTGTTTCTGTTTAGGTTTGGTTTCTTATTTTTCACGGGTTTTTTTCTGTTTGCTTATTTTAAGTCAAAAACTCAGTAACTAACAAATTTATTAAATTCCAAGCTTATACATTTAACTGGTGTTGAATCTGTTGGCTAGGAACAGGGAAGGGTCTGGCCAGTTTTACTCATTACACTGTCAGTGGTGATTATCAGCGACAGCCAGAGTTCTGGGCAACACGTGTTCTACCTGGGGAAAAAAAAAGATGGGTCATCTAGGTGTTTTGGTTTTTCCTTTAAGGAAAACTGTTCTAAGAATGTAATGTTAAATCATTTCTGTTGATAAAAGTTAAATATTTCTACGTAACCATTTTAGATAATGCCTTGCTCTCTGCCTGCTCTACCAACATTCTTTGTGTATAAAACAGTTTCATAACTTGAGGCATAACTCTGTATTTGCTCATTCATCAGTCATTGCATATGGTAAGTATTTTGCTTGATAGTCTAATCATTAAATTTTAGTATTGTTATATTTGTGCAGGATCTTCTCCATACTGTCTTCAAGAATGGGAAGGTGACAAAAAGCTATTCATTTGATGAAGTAAGAAAAAATGCAAAGTTGAATATTGAACTGGAAGCAGCACCTCATTAGGCTTTTGTTTTCTGACTGTGTGTGTGTTCTTGCCTATGTGGGGTTTCTTTCTTTTATGATACATTACAGCCAAATTATTTGTTGGTTTATGGACATACTGCCCTTTAATTTTTTTCTTTCTTTCCAGTGTTTAGGTGATCTCAAATTAGGAAATGCACTTGACCGTGTAAAAGATTATTGCTAAAGTAAGCTTTTTAGGCCGTTTGCCAATAGATAGTAATTTAATCTGGTATTGATTTTTTCTCAAGTAACAGAACTGAGAAACTTTTATATATAACTAAAGATCACATAAAACAGATTTGCATAAAATTATCATGATTGCTTTATGTTTATATTTAACTTGTATTTTTGTACAAACAAGATTGTGTACAATATATTTAAAGTTTCAGTGATTTAACACTTTCCAACTTTTCATGATTTTTATGAGCACAGACTTTCAAGAAAATACTTGAAGATAATTTACATTGCCTTTTGTCCATTAATCAGCAAATAAAACATGGCCTTAACAAAATTGTTTGTGTTATGTACAATTTGAAAATTATGTCGGGACATACCCTATGGAATTACTAACTTCACTGCCCCTTGTAGAATATGTATTAATCATTCTACATTAAAGAAAATAATGGTTCTTACTGGAATGTCTAGGCACTGTACAGTGATTATATATGTTGGTCATTGTATTGTACCAGTGAAATGCCAAATCTGAAAGGTCTGTACTGCAGTTTTATATGTCAGCTATTGCCTGTGGCTATAATATGCACCTCAAGATTTTAAGGACATAATGTTTTTAGAAAGAATTTCTGCTTCCACTATAGAATATATACATAAATGTAAAATACTGACAAAAATGGAAGTAGTGTATTTTAAAGTAATTACATGTCTGAATTTATTTTTTCTATTCTGTGGTTGATATGACTTAATATTGGAATGGGTAGTCAGTGTACTTATTTTAAATTTTTTGGTTCTGTTATATTTTTCATTAAGTTTTTTTAAAAAATTAAATTGAATATTAATTTGTATGGACATCATTTATTAATTTTAAACTGAATCCCTTAATAAATATTTCATGAAGTTTTTCAATGAAGATGAATGATCCCCAATGAAAAAGCTTGATGACATGTTTGAATAGAAGAATCTTAACCAAAAGCAGAAAGTTCGCTAATTTCAAAGTGTTCAACCTCACAATGTTCTAGAGTGATTAACTGCTAGATTCTGAGTCAGTCATCACATCTGACAGTAGACCATTTGTTTGTTTTTGGGAGTTTGTAATTGAGTCCTTTACATGTAGGTCTATTCTTCTAAGGCAGAGGGTTGGACATCTATGGCCCACAAGCCAATTTGGACTGTGCTTTTTTTTTTTTTTTTTTTAATCTTGTCTGTGGTGGCTTTCTTAGACAGCAGCAGGAATAGTTGCAGCAGTGACCATATGGCCCAGAAAGCCTGAAATGTTTATTATCTGGCCCTTCAGGAGTGTGCCTTGAATTTTATGAGAAATAATGTTTTTCAGGGAAGAGAGGAGGCTAAGTTGATACAGAGTTTGTCTCTCTTTTGTCCTTTCTTTTCTCATCTAAGAATCTGGTTGGAAGACTGATTTAGAAAAGCTTTAACATATTAAATGTGAAATTTTATAAATTGAAAAGCCATAAATCATCTGACCTGAACAGTTACATAAGAAAGTTTTTTTTTTTTTTTGCAGATGATTCTAAACATTTGTTTAATGCAAACAGTAAGTGTTATTCTCTTTCAGTAAAAGTTCTCATCCTGTAATTTCTGGTAAAAATTAATTGTAAGCTGATTTTTTTAAATGTATCTAAGTAATAATTAGTAGCATTAAAAAGAACACATCTTCACAAAATGTGCTTAAGGGGCTTATAGTGAATTAAAAGAAAATACATTTATTTCCAATAATACCTGTGATGACCACCCATAAGTTTGATTTTGTTTAAACACTGGAATTATACTATAGACAATATTGTTTTCTACTGTGAATTTCAGCAGTTTCAGAGTATCTAGAGTTTTATTTTAAAACTTTCAGCGAATGCTAAAATCTGTACTTTTGGACATGGCCATAAGATGGCAGGGTGGAATGATTAATTCTGTTAGCTCTTAGCCACTTGTAACTGATTAATCCTGAATTTCCATCCTGAGCACTTAGCAGTAGCCCATCACCATTCTGAGTAGCAATGGTTAACATAGATAATCAGATAGAGAACTCTGCCATGTCACCCTTAAATCAGCCTACCTATTCCAGACAAAAGCAAATGGCATGTGGGTTTGCTTAAGTCTTTAGATTTGCAGCTGACATCAGTTAATCCTCCTCAACTTGTAACATCATGAAGTATTTGTATTTAAAATAGGAGATAGGAGTTCTGTGTTAAGACTCTTTATTTGTACTCTGTACTTAAAGTAAAATGGTTTTAGTGATTATCCCTTATTTCCTTTCTTGAAATAAATTGTTATGAAAAGTATTTTATTATCTGGGAAACTAGAAAGAGAAAAATGGCAAGGTATTTATTGTTCTGTTTGCCATAATTTAGAATTCAACATTTAAACAAGAATTTTGTAGTTTTGCATTCCTTTTTAACCCATTCAGTGGAGAATGTCCGCTTTTCTCCAAAGTTGTATGTTTAATCAATTCTAATATGTATTCAACATCAAAGATAAACATTTAATAAACATGGAAATAAAGTTTAGCTCTATTAGTGAAATGTTAAATTTGACTGTGTGCTTCCAATAATGGCATTTTTCCAGACTTGCATTTTTTAGGTATTCCTTCAGTTCAAAGAATTAGAGAATGAGAGGGAGAGGTGTCAAAGATGACTCCTGTTTTCTACTTTATGCAACTTTATGAATGGCCATGCCTCTTAACTAAGAGAAAACACTAGAAGGAGACCAGCTTTGAGGACAAAGAGCACAATTTCTATATTAAGACAGATTTGGGGGCAGAAGGGTCTCATGATAAGAATTTGATTTATAGATGGCCCTTGGAGACAGGGAAAAGTACTTCTCTAAAGAGAGTGTAGAGCATGGCCTGGCAAACCATAAGCCAGACCTAGTCCTTCATCTATTTTTGTAAATAAAGTTTTATTGGAGCACAACTGTGCTCATAGTTTAATTATTGTCTGTGTATGCTTTCATGCTACAGTGACAGCGTTTAGTTTAACAGAGACCTTACAGCTTGCAAAGCCTAAAAATAATTTACTATATGATTATTTAAGGAAAAAATGTGCCAATTTATGCTTTAGAATAAAGAAAGGGCAAAACCATAGGATCTCTAAAAGTTAGGTGACAAAAGGTTAGCAGGCAAAGGAGATTGACAAGCAGTAGCTACAGAGGTAGAAGAAAATCGGGAGGAATAAAGTCATGAAAGCAAAGGGAAAGGAGTTTTTCTGCACAGGTGTTTGATGCTGCTAAGAGATCAAGTAGAGTGAGAAGTTAAAAGCATATATTGGATTTAACCTCCTGGAAATAATTGATGGCTTAGAGATTTCATTCCAGATAGTAGAGGAGGCAGATGTCAGAAAGAAGCTACCTTACACAACTCTGAATTTGGGATGTGACAAGGAGAGAATGAGGCAATAGCATATTTTCCTTTCCTTTTTTCAGTTATTACTTTATCTTTAAAAAGGACCCAGGAAAGAGAGAGAAGTTAAAGATAAAAGAGCCAGAAGGGAACAGTGAAGGTGTTCAGTTCCACAGAAGGTAGAAGAGGATGGAGTTCACGGGACTGGTGGAGGGATTGGCTCTTCAGTGGAACGGGGTGCTTTTATTTTAGAAGGAAGAGAGGCTAGGTATATATGCAGATTTTGTCAAGTCAGAGACCAGAGGGATAGTTTTTAAAATTGCAATTTTAAAAGTTATTGTGGTGAATAAAGTGACCCAGAGGTATAGCAGGATTATAGAATAATGTGGAAGACCCAAGTCTTTGGTGAGTGAGAACTTACAGTGAAAATTTGCCTGCTCTGATTTTTTTTTTCTTTCCATTCCTAGTAGCATTGTGATGCTTGGGTACAGACACAGAGAAAATGAAGACACTTGGAGTTTTGCTAGATAAGTCTAAAAGGAAGAGAGACAATAATTGAATACTTATTGAAATAGTTGTTGAAGTAATGGTCCCACAGTATCTAAACTGGATAGGTAAGGGTGTGAAGGCAACATGAAGCATTGGGACTTGGAGTCTGGTGGATAGTCTGATGACAGCTCTAATCTGTTAGGAGTTGAACAAGCAAGTTTAGGACAAGAAACACTAGTCATGAGACCATGGATGTCTGGATTTAATGATCTGAGAGGAGCAAGTTCATGGTGTAGTAAATCCAAGGTGTGACCTTGCAGTGGCTAAATGAAAGAAAGGTCATTGGAGATGAGGCAAGACCAAGAAACCTGAAAGGACAAAGTGAGTTGTATGGGTGGACAATAAATCCTCCAGGAAGATGGCAGAAGTTGTAGTGGAGAGGAAAACTAAATCAGGTGCCAATATGTTCAGTGAGTGAAGGGAAGGGACCAGGAGGCAGCAGTGAGGAGGGGTGCGAACTTCAAAGGGATCAGGCAAGGAAAGTGCTGATAGGCAGGCCTGCACAAGGACCTCAGCCACTTGGAAGGATCCAAACATAGGTGACAAGTACCAGCTGATTAAAAAGTTCCTGAGTACAGTTGCCAACGGTTTGATGTCCTAAACCATTTTCCTGTCCCTTCCCTCCATCCATTTAGTCATCAAATGGATGGAGGGAAGGAAGAATTTAGATAAAAAATTTCTTGGTTTCTTTAGCTTGCTACAAACATCCCTTTTACTGATACAGGCCCAAGTGTTCAAGCCTTTAAACATATTTTTAAATTTTTGTTTGGTTTTGAATGTTTTAAGATCTATATTTTATTTTCTAAAGAGACCAGGCACAGCAGTCTGTAGCCAGTTAAACCAGTTGCCTCTCCCATGTATTCAGATTCTTCACACTTCATTTTAATTTTTTATTTTATTCAGAAATTTCTCTAATCTCTTTCCCAGAGAAAACTGTATTTGGTTCACAGTTCTTTATTCCATTAAAGTTTATTAAAATATTTTAAGTTATTTCATCAAAGAGAAATAGGTTCTTAGGAATTTAAAATCAACTTCAAAAATTTTTTTAACTAACATGAAAATGGATTCTGATGAACATCAGGAATTTGCCTGCATACTGTGACATGCGCTGACTGACCCCTCACCTCATTGGTATATAGGACTCTTGGTGACTTCCTTGGTATATTCACAAGGGACCTGAGACTTTTACCACTTTTCAGAGCTCACGTTGCTCTCTTGGTGAGTAGTGTAACCTGCCAGTTGATTTTTCTACCAACTCACAGCATTATCTCTGCAAAAAAGTACAGTTTTGGTTTATATTGATTTATGTTATCTCAGAGAAAAGCATCATTCTTTGGTTGGAAACAATTCAGTTTAAGAGTAATTATCCTGACCCACTGTTTTTAAATTTTTAATTTTGTAATTGGCTACTGAACTGTTATATCTTTGACTTAAACTAGGAAGATCATTCTGTAATTGTTATTAAAATGAATTAGCTCTTGTGCTTATAAACTTTCCCGACAAATTGGCTAAAAGTTAACTTCTGATTAGGTCTTCATGAGTTACCTGAAGATTTCTACCAGATTTCTGAGCCTTGGGGAAAATATCTTGAATCTCTTCTCTAGGGCTCTTTCCATAATTACCGGTACCTCTTAAATGTCAGTGTGTCCCATTTATCTCCATATTTCCCTTGCATGATCTCATATGGTCTCAGGACTCACCTATCTACGAAAGCCTCCATTCATTCATATCTCTAGCCAGACTTTTGACTTTCCCTACCCATCTATGATGCATTTCCATCCAGATGCCTACTCAAGTGCACCAGGTCCAAATTTACTATAATCCACCAGCTTGGCTGCCTCGTTGGCAGACACGAGACTTCCTTCTCCATTAACCCCCACACATGAAATCCACCTCACAGTCACTGATTTACCTGCTGAATAATGTTAAAGTCTATCTGCTCCCCAACTTGCATTTCAGGCTCACAAGTCTCTTTCTGAAACAATATAAAAAATGCCCAACTGGATTTCTTATTCTCAGCTCCCAGTCTCTCCCACTCTACCACCAAAGTATGTAACAAAATCTAATAGTTTCAGTCCCCTGCTTAAAGTATTTGGTTTTAGCCTACTGGTTAACACTCAGAATCCAGCCAAACCCAGAAAACCCTCCCTGGTCTGACCCATGTCACACAGGTAGCTCCATGTCTGGTCCTTCCTTTTCTGTGCCAGCATCACTAACTTACTGTGTGCATTAACACATGCACACAGAAACATTATACTATTTTTCTACTGCCTTTGTTTTTGCTGACCCCCTCAGCCAGGATGCCTGCCTTTGGCCAGCCCATTGTAAGTATTAGGTGAAACATTGTGCAGCTCATTCTGCTGTCCCCTCCCCATGTGCCTTTCCTCTTCTCCATAGGTATTGAGTGTATTTGTAAAAGAGCACTCAAAATCCACGGGTCTGTCCTATACAAGGCATCTGTGTCTCCTGCATTCAGCACCTAGTATACAGTCAAATGTTTGTTGAGTAAATGTCATTAAGATAAACACTTTTCTACAGGACTTTGATACCCTGTATAATATACCCTGAACATTTTAATATTTCAAAAAGGTGGAGCATTTTACTGTTTTTTTTAAGAGATGGGTAACTTAAGCATGTTCACATATTATTATCTTTTTGAAAAATCCTTACAGTAAATTCATAAAGTAGGGTTGTGTCTTCACAACCTTAGCATTCAGGGTGCATGCTCCCAAGTGCCCTTCCCTCTACTTAAATATCTAATGGTGCTCTTGGAAATTTAAAGATTTTAATCATGTTGAATTGTTTTTTAAATAAAGTAAATAAAATTTTAATTAAACTCCCAAGGGGTTTTATGGATTCATTGATGTGAATTCCCAAATTGGTTGCTATTTTAAATAACCTTTTTACAGGTGGTAAAAGAGAAGCTTGGGAAGTAAAATTAAGAAATCTGATCATGTACTGTGGGAAGCTTAAGAAGTTACAGGAATCTTCTGTGCAATCCAGCAATACCAAACTTTTGACAAAAGTTTTCTTTGTATTTTTATTATTAGAAGATTCTATTTCCAGATATGTAAGCAAGCTAGGTAATTCTGACCATGTTCCCACTGAAAACAACAAAAACTAATGAGTAACTTTTTTTAATTTAAAAAGTATTGAACTAACAGGACAGTAAGAAATTACAAGGTCAAAATCCAAGTGAAAATGGAACTCTGAAGTGATAGCCAATCAGTGAAGGTGCTTTTGTCTTGGGGCATATACCAAACCTGGGGACACCGACCTTCAATTTTTAGAGCCTAATAAGATAGTAAACAAACCAAAACTCCTCCTGCTATAAAGCAGGCCCCCCAAAGGGCTACACTCAGGATTAGGATGAACTGGTAAGTAGTAAGCCCATCACCGCACCACTAGGGCACTGCAAGGAAATTTGCTTTAGCTCTGGGCAGACCAAATTAAGAAAAATCGCCAAGAAGTGCTTGTTGCAGATAAGCCCTTATACCTATTTGCAGTCCAATTCACACCCCCTACATGTTACAAAAACATCAAGTTATAGTTGTAAAGTGGACTGGTGGAATTCCCAAAATGGCCGGCAGAATATACATCCTCTCCGAAGGGCTACTCATCCTGATGCTCAAAGAATTCCTAAAATAAGGAAAATGGGCAACTCCCAAAGTAATCACAGGGAAACAGCACCATGAATAAGGGCAGCAGAAACAGAATCCTTAAAATACATTGAAATTATAAGATAAAATATGGTTAATATGTTTTTTAAAAAATAGCTTGAAAATATCAGCAAGGAGTAGGAAACTTTAAATGACCTAACAGATTTGAAAAGGGGATTAATAGAATTTGTAGAAATATTTTTAAAAAACTGAAATTAACAATCATACTACACAGGGAACCAAAGAAGACAGGTCAGTTGGAAGGAATTACGCAGAATGCCTCACAAAACAGACAAAATCAAAAAGAAGTTAAACAACAGGGAAGAGTGAAAAGGCCTAACGTAAGTGTAGTCAGAGGAATAGAAGAGGAAAGAATGGGAGAAGAGGCTATTTTTCAAGATTTAATGTCTTAGAATTTACCTGAACTGGTAAGAAGCAACAATAAAAAGATAAAAGAAACTCAATTCTAAGTGAGATAAATTTAAAAATCCACACCCAGACACATTAGAGTGAAATTGCAAATCAACAATAGCAAAAAAAGAGTGTCTAAAAAGCAGCCAGAAGAAAAAAGCTTGCATTCTAAAGAAACAATTTTATTGCTGAACTCTCAACAGCAGCAGCCAGAAGTCCATGCTATATCCTAAAACAAATGACCACCAACATATAATCCTATTCCCACTAGAAATGTTTCTCAAGATTGAGGATAAAATAAGGACATTTTCAGATCACCAAACACTGGAAGTTTGTCACTAGCATACATGCACTAAAGGAAATTCTAGAGATGAAGAAATGGGGAGCAATTAAAGTAGTAAATATGTATGGGGAATGAAACAAAATTGACTATGAAACAATAATGATATAGAATTAAAAACTCTAAAATTGCAAATTAGCACAAGTCAGGAATAAGGTAAATGAAATTAAAACTGTTCAGCATCACTTAAATTGTCAGAAGGGGGTTGAATTTACTGATCAATTTTAGACTGGTAAGTTTGTGTGGTGAACTAATAGGAATGGGAACAAAATATGTTACTTTCAACAGAAAAAGGTTAAAGTTTTTTTCAAAAGAAGGCCCAAAATGAGGAAAAAGAAAAAGTGGAACAAATAGCAAAAAAAAAAAATATATATATATATATATATATATATGATGTGAATGAATACATATGTCCTACACACATATAAAAGCAATTAAAAGAGTGGTTGGGGTGTTTTTTAATCCAACTATTTGCTACTTACAGGAGACACGTCTAAAGTGCAAATGCTCCTGAGCAGGGTTTAGGTCCATTCCCCTTTATGTCAGTAAATGGAGCAGGAGAGGAACAGGATGAGAATTATCTGGGGAGCTTTTCTGAACCACATATGTTTACTCCTGAACATCTGATGTATGCCAGGATATGACAGCAGGAAAGGCCCGTGTACTTTGGGTAGACCAGCAGGTCATTCTTAAACACCCATCATGTCTGGTTGAGAACCACTGCTTTGTAAATAAATCACTACCCAAATGCTAATGCAGGACTATCCCTAAGTGCTCTGTAAACTGTATTACCCCCACTCAAAAATCAACAGTGTTCTCCCTGCTGCTTAGCAAGGCACAGCAAAAGATAGCGAAGGATGGTTCTGTGAGGTTAAAACAACATGTTATCACCCTAGCCTGCCAGAGGGAGGGAAGGTCACCAGTTTTCCTACAGTGAGCAAAGAGAAAAGTAACTTAGCTCTGGGAAAAGGATTACATTTAGTATAATTTCAAGGCTCTGCAAATCTGTTAACATGTCAAAACGTGTCCTTTCCTCTCCTCTTTACTAATGATAACCTGGAAAAACAAACCTCTTGAGAATCCTAGCAACAGTTTCCACATACAACAAAAAAAGAGTTCTGGGTATATACTTTTCTGTGTACAAGAGGCAAGCATTACAGTTGCCAAGAAATAACAAGCATTTTTGATCAATGGAATTACAGGTGCTGGCTTCATAAGTCAAAAGAGTCCTCTACCCAGAATCCTCAGGAAATAAGTTTTCTATCTTTGAGGTAGGTGAGGACAGCTTTCTGCTATTGAAGGCCCTGGCCCATTGAAAAACCTGCAAACCACATAACTAAAAAGCATTCCTTTAGCACTGTGTGTGTGAATATGTGTGTGTATGTGCAGTATGTATTTATATACACAGAAATACCACATTCCTTTCCCTCTAGGCCAGTTTTAAAACTAGGAACAGAAAACAAAATAATTTATGTACCACAAATAGTTTGAAACACTATTTCAATCACATATTATGCCCAAGAACACTTTAAATCTTGACAGGTGAAAAATATGTAACTCATTGGCCAGAACTATTTCTTTGGCAGGTCATTATGTGTTTCCACCACTAGAGGCAATGATCCTCAGGTCAGGACAGACCTTTTAAACTGCATCCTGAGGCCTGTCCTAGGGCCTGGCCCACAGTAGACTTACCAATTGCATACTGAGTGAGTGAAGTTTCATAATCCTACAGCTCTCACTTCTACCTCACCCACCCCTCCACTGTCCAGCAACATCTCATGTTTTTCTGCCTGCCTCTCCCACTACCATACCCCCAAGTTCCTCGTTGACTGGGAGCCAAACTCTGGCGCTTTTTAAGGCAACAAATAATCAGTGAAACTGCTCAACCATTCAAAACATCCTCATTCATCAGCATTTTGTTGGGAATTCCAGACTAGTAGTTCCATCTACTTTACCCAGAAAAGGTCAAATTAGATAAATTTCCTAAACAGTGTCCCCCACCCCACCAAACTACAAGTGCCGTGAAGCTTTCCTCAGGAATTTACTGTTCAGAAGCCTGAACTCCCAGGATAGTCTGAGTTCCCTAAACAGGGCCGCTGATCCTCTAGAACATAATCTGTGCTCGTTTGTTTGTTTTTACTTTTAAACCACAACCTTCGGTGAGAAACATGCTTCCCACTACAACCCTGTCACACGCACAGCAGTTGCTACTGAAGCCCTTATGTTGTGCAGTGCATTGTGATCCTTCTGCTTCTGTGAGGCTTGGTTCTAGTCTACTCTACTGTTTGATTTTTAATGCTTGTTCTAGCTCACAAAATTGTTTTCTTGAACCACTAATGGCCATAGTGTGCCACTGAAAAACACTGGCTTAAAATGACCCCAGTACAGACTTCCGGCCAAGATAGAGGTGTAGGTGGACACACTGTGCCTCCTCTCACAACCAAAATTAAGGACAACAAAGATTTAGAAACAAGAACACAACCAGAACTCATAGAAAATTGAACTGTTCAGAAGTCCAACAACCATTCATCCAGACCGGTAAGAGGGGCGGAGTCGTGGCAGAAAAAAGTGGAGGTGCAGACTGGGCACGCGGGCATCAGCGGCTGGCAGATCCCAGGTGCACAGGCGGCGGCTAGCAGACCCCGGGCACGGGGTGGCAACTGTGCAGACCCAGTGAGGCCGCGCAAGGCGGCTGGCTGACCAGGTGGTCCCACATTCACGAGCAGATAATCCAGGTGAAGGAGAAGCAGCGGAAGGGGCTGGAATTCTACAGTGAGCAGGGCAAGTGCCATTGTTCCCTCTTGGACCCCACCCCCACATACAGCGTCACTACCCAGTTACTGGGCTGCCCTGTCCTAGGGAACACCTAAGGCTCCACCCCTCACTATGTAACAGCCACGACTAGACAAAAAATAAATAAATAAATAAATAAATAAATAAATAAATAAATAAATAAATAAATAAATAAAAATGGCTCAAACCTGAGAACTAATCAAAGCCCCAGAGCCAATTTATCTAAGCAACAAAGAGATTGCCAACCAGATGCACAATTCATCCTGGTGATCAGGATGCTCACAGAATTGGTTGATTTTGCTCACAAATTAGATGAAAAAACGAAGGCTACAATAAGTGAAATGAAGGAAAATGCACAGAGAACCTATAGTCATGCAAAGAAAACTGGGACTCAAATTAATGGAGTGGACCAGAATGAAGAAAGAAACAACTAAACAGAAAACAAGGAAGAAACAAGAATTCAAAAAAAAATGAGGAGAGGCTTAGGAACATCCAGGGCCTCTTTAAACATTCCAACATCTGAATTATAGGGGTACCAGAAGGGGAAGAAGAAGAGCAACAAGTGGAAAACTTATTTGAACAAATAATAAAGGAGAACTTCCCAATCTGACAAAGGAAATAGACTTCCAGAAAGTCCAGGAAGCTCAGAGAGTCCCAAAGAAGTTGGACTCAAGGAGGAACACACCAAGGCACATCATAATTACATTACCCAAGATTAAAATGAAGGAGAGAATTCTAGAAGCAGCAAGGGATAAAGGCAGAGTCACCTACAAAGGAGTTCCCATCAGACTGTCAGCTGATTTCTCAAAAGAGACCTTCTAGGCAAGAAGGGGCTGGAAAGAAGTATTCCAAGTCATGAAAGGCAAGGACCTACATCCAAGATTGCTCTATCCTGCAAAGCTGTCATTTAGAATGGAAGGGAAGATAAAGTGCTTCTCAGATAAGGTCAAGTTAAAGGAGTTCATCATCACCAAGCCCTTATTATATGAAACGTTAAAGGGACTTATCTAAGAAAAAGAAGATAAAAAATATGAACAGTTAAAAGACAGCAAACTCACAGGTGTTAACAACCAGACCTAAAACAAAAGCCAACTAAGCAAACCACTACAACAGGAGCAGAAACACAGAAGTGGAGATCACATGGAGCGTTAGCAATAGGGGAGTGGGAGGAGGAGAGAGGGGGACAAGGTACATAGAACAAGTAGCACAGATGGTGGGTAGAAAATAGACAAGGGGAGGGCAAGAATAGTGTGGGAAATGTAGAATCTAAAGAATTTATGACACATGGGCATGAACTAAAGTGGGGAATGTGGGTGGGAAGGGATGTGCAGGGTGGAGGGGAATGAAGGGGGGAAAATGGGACAAGTGTAATAGCATAATCAGTAAAATATAATAAAAAATAAAAATAAAAAATAAAATGTCCAATAGTTGTTTTATGCACTCACCTACTGATGGACATTTGGGCTGCTTATATATTTTGGTAATCATAAATACCGCTGCAATGAACACAGTGGTGCTTATGTTTTTTTGAATTTCTGTTTTAGGTACCTTTGAATATATTCCCAGAAGTAGGATCACTGGGTCAAAAGGCATATCCATTTTTAATTTTTTTGAGGTATCTCTGTACTGCTTTCCACAGTGGCTGTACCTGTCTGCAGTCCCACCAACAGTGCAAAGGGTTTCCCCTTTCCCCACGTCCTTACCAGCACTTGTTGTTTGTTTGATTTATTGATAATAGCCATTATGACAGGTGTAAGATGGTATGACATTGTGGTTTTAATTTGCATTTCTCTGATAATTAGTGACATTGAGCATTTGTTTACATGTCTATTGGCCCTCTCTATGTCGTGTTTGGAGAAGTGTTTATTCGGGACCTAGCCCATTTTGTAACAGGGTTATCTGTTTTTTTGGTGTTGAGTTTTATAATTACTTTGAAAATTTTGGATATTAACCTCTTATCAGATGTATCGCTGTCCCATTCCCTGGGTTTCATTTTATTTTGTTGATTATTTCCTTTGCTGAGCAAAAACTTTATTTTGATGTTGTCCCATTTGTTTATTTTTTTCTTTGTTTTCCTTGCCTGACGAGATATATCTGATTAAAAATTTCTACAAGCAATATCCAAGATTTTGCTGCCTATGTTTTCTTCTAGGATTTTATGGTTTTGTGCCTAACATTTAAGTGTTTGATCTATTTTGAATTTATTCTTGTGTATAGTGTAACAGGATGGTCTAGTTTAACTTTTGTGCATGTTTCTGTCCAATTTTCCCAACACCATTTATTGAATATAGTGTCTTGAGCCCATTGTACGTGCTTGTTTCTTCTGCTCAATACTAATTGAGTATAAAGGTGTGGGTTTATTTCTGGGCTCTCTATACTGTTCTGTTGATCTACAGATCTGTATGTCTGGTTTTATTGCCAGTACCATGCTCTTTTGATAACTGTGGCTTTACAGTTCAGTTTGATATGAGATAGCATGATTCTTTCAAATTTGTTTTTCTTTCTCAGAATGGATGCTGTTATGAGGGGCCTTTTGTGGCTCCATATACATTTTTGAAAGATTTGTTCTACTTCTGTGATTTATGTCATTGGAATCTTGACAAGAACTGCCTTGAATCTATAGAGTGTTTGGGGTAGTATGGGCATTTTAATGATGTGAATTCTTCATGTCCATGAGCACAGTATGTGCTTCTATTTATTTGTATCTTCTTCAATTTCTTTCTTCAGTGTCTTATAATTTTCTGAGTACAAGTCTTTAACATCCTTGCTTAGATGTATTCTTATGTGGCAGACATTGGCCAGCAGTATCCGCGTCATTATGGATGAATTAAAACATACACACAGACTACTGAGTCTGGTGGAGGAATAAGGATGACAGCGTGGCTTTTCTCTCAAGAGGAGCAAAAGCCGAGGCCTCCACCAAGACAGGCCTTTTTTCTAATCTCTCCTTACATTCCAAGATGGTTCTTCCTCACTATCTGGGTTACAACAAAGGAGCCAATGCCCCTCATTACATCACAGAAGAAGGACATTAGCAAATGAATAGGCAAAAGTGGTTGAGGCAGTCACACTCGCCCCTGCAAGGCTCAGCAATGATTTTAGGAAATTACAGTAAAAATTTGCAAGGTGAGGGAGTTTTTTTTGCAAAGAGAAAAACTCCAAACAGCTTAGGTATATTGCAAATCTGATTACCCATGAGAGAACCTATCTGTGGGTGTGGGTTCTGTGCATCTTCGAGTGGGAGCTGGGCCCATGCCACACAGAAGGGTCTGCCACATTCCTAGGTAATTTATTCTTTTTGAAGAAATTGCAAATGGGATTGTTTTCTTGATTTCCCTTTCTGTTAATTCATTACTGGCATATAAAATGCAACTGAATTTTGGGTTTTAATTTTGTATCCTGTTACTTTGTTGAATTCACATATCTCTTTTAATAGCTTCTTGGTGAAATGTTTGGGGTTCTCTAGGTACAGAGTCATTCATCTGTGAGTAAAGACAGTTTTACATCTTCCTTTTCTTTTTGGATGACTTTCTTTTTTTTTACATTGTGTCTGATTGTTGTGGCTAGGACTTTCAGTAGTATGTTGAAGAAGAGAGGTGAAAGCAAACATCCCTGTCTTGTTCCTCTTCTTAAGAGGAACACTTGTAGTTTTTGCCCATTGAGTATGATGTTGGCAGTGAGTTTTCCATATATGGCCTTTATTATTTTTTATTATGTTCCCTCTATTCCTACTTTACTGGGAGTGTTTATCATAAATGGGTGCTGGAATTTATTAAGTACCTTTTCAGCATCTACTGATGTGATCATGTAATTTTTATGCCTCATTTTGTTTATGTGGTGATTAACATTTATTAATTTGCAATGTTGCACTACCCTTGCATTTGTGAAATAAATCCCACTTGATCATGGTGTATGATCTTTATGATGCATTGCTGTGTTTGGTTTGCTATTATTTTGTTGAGGATTTTAGCATCTGTGTTCATCAGAGATATTGGCCTGTACTTTTCTTTGATTGTGGTGTCTTTACCTGCTTTTGGAATTAGGATAATGCTTGCCTCATGAAATGAATTTGGGAGTCTTCCTTCCTCTTGAATTTTTTGGAATAGTTTGAGTAGTGGAGGTATTAGTTTTTCTCAGAAAGTTTGGTAAAATTCTTCCGTGGGGCAATCCAGCCCAGGGCTTTTGATTGTTAGGAGTTTTTCCATTAATGCTTCAGTTTCACTAGGTATAATCTGCCTATTCAAATTCTCTGATTCTTCCTGATTTAGTTTTGGAGGAATGTATGTTTTTAGGAATTTGTTCATTTCAACCAGGTTGTCCAGTTTGTTGGCATATAGTTGTTCATAATATTTTCTTAGATTCCTTTTATTTCTTTGGTGTCAGTTGTTATTTCTCTTTCATCTCTCATTTTATTTATTTGGGTCCTTTCTCTTTTTTTCTTGATGATTCTGGTTAAAATTTTGTCAATTTTGTTTATGTCTTCAAAGAACCAGCTCTGAGATGCACTGATATTTTGCAATTTTTATAGACTCTATTATTTTTGCTTCAGCTTTTATCTTTATTATCTTGTTCCTTCTAATTACTTTGTGCTTTGTTTGTTGTTCTATCTCAAGTTTCCTTAAGAATGAAGTTAGATTGTTTTTTGAGCTTTTTCTCATTTGCCTTTTTTTTGAGATAGGCCTGTAACACTATGAATTTCCCTCTCAGCATTGCTTTCTCAGTGTCCTACAGATTTTGAAGTCTTGTGTCCTCATTCATTTATTTCAAGATATCTTTTTATTTTTTCCTTTATAGGTCTTTTTGTTGACCCATTAATTGTTTAATAACATGTTACTTTGTTCTCATGTGTTTGTGTGTTTTTCAGTGTTCTTCTTGTGATTGATTTTTAATTTCATATCATTGTGGTCAGAGAAGATACTTGATATGATTTCAGTCTTCTTAAATTTATGAAGACTTGTTTTGTGTCCTAACATTTGGTCTATCCTAGAAAACATCCACGTGCATTTGAAAAATATGTATATTGTGCTCTTTTGGGTGAAATGCTCTGATATATCAATTAAATACACTTTATCTAGTTTGTCCTTTAAGGCCGCTGTCTCCTTTTTAATTTTCTTCCTGGGAGTTCCTTCCCATAAAGTCAACGGGGTGTTAAAATCCCCACATATAACTGTATTTCTATTGATGTCTCCCTTTACCTCTGTCAAGATTTGCTTTATATATTTAGGTGCTATTTTCTTGGGTGCATAAATATTTACCAGGGTTATACTCTCTTATTTGATTGCTTCCTTTATCATTTTGTGGTGTACTTCTTTGTCTTTTACTATACGCTTGGTTTTAAACTCTATTTGTCAGATATAAGTACTGCTACCCCAGTTTGTTTTTCTTTTCCATTTGTATGAAATGTCTTTTTCCATCCCTTTACTTTTAGTCTGTATGTATCTTTCTATCAGAGATGTATCTTTTGGAGGAGTATATATATTGGTCTTGTTTTCTTATCTGTTCAGCTACCCTATGTCTTTTTCTTGAGGCATTTAAGCCATTTTCATTTAAGGTGATTATTGATAGATATGTATGTAGAGCCATTTTATTGTTAGACTGTTTCCCCTGTTTTTTTTTTTTTCCCATTCTTTTTATTCCCCTTAAAGCAAGCCCTTTAACATTAGTTGCAGTGCTGGGTTGGTGTTAACAAACTCCTTTAGATCCTTCTTATTTCTCCTTCAATTTAAATTATTGTCTTACTGGATAATGTAGCCTTGGTTGTGGGTCTTTGATTTTGTAACCTTGAATATTTCACCACTACCTTCTGGCCTGAAATGTTTCTGTTGAGTAATCACATGTCAGCCTCTAGTGCTACCTTTCAGGTAACTACCAGATTTCCTCTTGTGGCTTTTAGGATTTTCTCCTTATATTATGCCTTGTCATTTTAATTATGATGTGGCTCAGTGTAGGACTCTTGGGTCCAACTTCTTTGAGACTCACTGAGCTTGCAAAACTGTGTGTCTTTTTCTTTCACCAGATTAAGGAAATATTTCGTCATTATTTCTTCAAATATGTTCTTCATTTCTTGCTCTGTCTCTTCTCCTTCTGGTACTCCCATGATGCAGATGTTGTTCTACTTCATGTTGTCCATAATATTTCTTAAGTTCTCCTCATTTTTTAAATTATTTTTTCTTTTTTCTGCTTACCTGGGTGTTTTGCTCTACATTGTCTTCCAAATGACTGATGTGATCCTCTGCTTCATCTAACCTACTGTTTATTGCTTCCAGTATATTATTTACCCAAGATATTGCACTCTTTATTTCTGACTAGTCCTTTTTTATGATTTCTATGGCTTTTTTCATGCTTCGAGTATCCTTATAATCATTACTCTAAACTATCTATCTGATAGATTGTTTGCTTCCATTTCATCTAGTTCTTCTGGAGGATTCTCTGTTTTTTTCATTTGGGGTCTGTTTCTTTGTCTTCTCAGTTTTGCTGCTTCTGCAATTTTCAGCCTTAGTTGTTAAACTAATCAGCCATCAAACCATTTAATTGTTAATCTAATCAAGCTGTTATCAGTAACCTAGCCTAACCACCACAGGGTGGGACAGAGTAATTCCTGTTGTCAGAGCTCTTGCTGCCATTCAGGCTGATGCTACTTGGAAAGGAATGCTCTGCCTGAGAAAGATAGCTTCTAAGGTTGTGGAGGATGGTGGAGGCTGGCATCATACAGCCAGATCCCATGGGAGTTGAACAGGAGATAAATAATCACAAGCTTCAGTTGAATGGGACTGTAACTATTGCAAAAGCCATATGTATCAGTTAAATAGCCTGGGAATGAAACAATCTGTGCCTGCAGTGTCTCCTAAGATTGCAAAACCTCCTTGAGCTTTATCTAATCAGCCTCTATAAAATAAATGCAGAGGCAGTGTTCAGAGCTTATTGTCTCTCCATCAGAGGACAATGTCCCACTTTGTCCCTGCCTTTCCTTAAACTATTTGTGTTGTGTCTTTATTCATCTCCTGTCAACCCCACTTAGGAACCCCTACTCCATGTTGGTTGTGGCATTCAGTGTGTGGAATTACTCAGCACAAGGATCCTGGTAGCAGTTTTCTCCCCAGACCCAGCAACCCCAGACTTTCCTCAAGCATAGAAGTCCACCACACCCTCCCTTTGCTGGAGCCCAGGGAATGTGGCTACAAAGGAAATTTTGTGCATTTTGGCCTTTAAGGAGGCTTTCTGAGTCTCTAGCTGTGTCTCCCTGGCATACAGAATGCTGCTCTCTTATCACAGCCAGTTATCTGGGTTTCTTTCTGTCTTTGGTGCTGTAGGCTGGGGGCCCACTGAGGTTTAGACCACACATTTCTCCAGAACAGCCTGCAGCCATGGAAATATCCCTCTGAATCTTTAGCTGCCACATGTGGGAGCCCAGCCAGCCTACTTGCATCTCCACATTCCCTACAAGTCTTGTGGTGAATTGGTTTCTTCTCTTTGTTGATGGCTATAGGCTTCTCTCCAGCTACTGTTCAGTTGATTATTCAGGATGCTTTCTCTACTATTTAATTGTAATTCTTGAATGGTCCTGGGAAGATGTTAGTGTAACTTCCACTTACTCCTCCACTATCTTGGATCTCCCTCAAAATTTTTTTCTTGAATTTATTGTGACAGCTGTCATATCCATGTGCAATTTTTAAAAACTCACCAAAATTGGTGAATTTTTATGTAGCCATTTCAAAATTGAAAATGAAAGAAAACTCCCAACTTTCTCAGCATATTATGCTTCATTACTTCAAGGCTATAACACAACTGAAACACAAAAATAGATTTGTATAGTGGATGGAGAATGTGTCGTGACTGATCAAATGTGTCAGAAATGGTTTGTGAATTTTAGTACTAGAGACTTCTGACTGGACAATGATCCATGGTGTGGTAGACATGTTGAAGTTGATCGCAATTCAATTGGGACATTTATTGAGAAAAATCAATATTATACTATATGGGAGATGGCTGACATACTCCAAATATCCAGTTATTGGTGAAAATGAAAAATATGTCTTTTATGGAAAAAAAAAACCTAAATGGATATTTTGGCCAATCCAATGAAATCTTTTTAAACCAATTTACTTGGAGTTGACTTTTGACTGACAAGTAGTCAGTAATTGGATCCAATGTGGTCCAATAAGTCTAGCGCAGCAGACATGGGGAGGCCTGATGCAAGCAGGGAGGGAGTGGGAGAAATAAGTTCCTTGGTCTTTTCATTCATGCCCTCTAACCTCCTTTTATGCTCTCCATAAGTCTAGTGGGGCTTTAGCCCAAGAGAAAGACATCTCAGTTGATGCCTTCCTGGATGATCAGCCTCAAGGATACACAAAACAGGATAGAATAAAATGGAGAATAAAAGTGGAGAGTACGTGCAGATAAACTATCACCACAGGGAGTGATGTCTTTAGTTAAATACTACAAAGGAAATATGTCATACTTATACCCATATTTCCCTGCTGAAAGGAAGTTGATACCTGAATTCAATGGCTTGCTGAGAGCCTTTAAATATCTTCCTTCAATTCTATGTGCCTCAATTCATAACAATATTTTTATTTACCATTTTTTAAACAAAAAGGGTTGTTCTGATATATGTGACAAGAGATGATGCAGTAAGCCATGCTTCTTGGGGATAGAATATGGTGCAAATCCAGGAATCCCTGATGCTCTTGGCACATGAGACAAAGTTTACAGTGATTAGGAAGTACATTGTAAACTGTGGTGTGTTGTGGACCTATGAACTTTATAAAATGAGGTTTGAACACACTTTAGGAAACTTAAGGAAAAGCCTCAGTGGAGGTTAAGTTGTTGGTTTGTGAAGATCTTGGTGTAGAGCTGAAGAAGCTGAGTTCTGTTTGCACCGTACCCATTAATAGTGCCTTTTGAAATTCTTCAAATAGTGTTTCAAAATGTAATTTGGGTTGAAGTTACAAGTATATCAATGCATCAGAGTGTTCCTTTTCATGAACTTTTCTAACCATCTACAGGTGTCTTTGGTCTTCAATTTGCCTTAGGAAAATGCATGCAATTTTCTTTGATATACTGAACATTGTAGCTCATACTACTCTTTGGGGGGAAATCATGAGGGTCCTGTAAGAACAGGTAAACAGAACTGTAACTTGTCAAAAGCACTAACATTTGAAAAATTAGAAATACAGTAACTGGATATATCTATTTTTAGGGACCCCATGAAAAAAATCTCCTAACATTACTTAACTCAGTGGTTTTAATGTCTTCCTACAGTGCTTTGGTTCTATCATGCAGAATCAAATGTATATTCAAGAGAGTGCAGTAGAGAAGTCTTGAGACAAGCTAAAGAGAATAATCAATAGCCTGAGCCAGGTGGAAGGTGATGAATGATAAGGGAGTCAACATGGAGCCTAAGTGGGAATTTAATGCCCCCCAAAATAACACAGAAATAAGACATATGCATATGCCAACATGTGAATATATTTCATTCTTATCTTTAACTTTAGTTGTTTGATATTTCTTTAATTGGAGCTCCC